>JARBWK010000001.1:75937439-75956966 GCA_030556195.1 Anolis apletophallus
ATCCTGGCTGTAAAAGAGATAGGTTAGCTGAAAGCAGCTTAATAAGAAGCATTAAAGGGAAAAGGAAACGAGGAGTTCTTGAATACGGTGCCCAATAATTTTGTTTGTAAACTCAAGAAAATGAAAATGGCTTCTTCTGTCACTGAAAATGTTTCAGGGATGTTTACGATTCTCAAAAACAGCAATTATTCTATACAATGCTATTTTTGCACAGAGACTGTGTTGTGATTACTACGCTCTTATGCAATGTCTGGATCTCACTCTTTTCCCTGGAAAATCAGCAGAAGAGGGAATAATTTTTCCACACTAAGCAATGAAATGAGCTGCTATTGAATGTACATTTCTTTCTTCAACAAACTTTTCCACTGTGGTTAGGTTATGATTGCTGTACATACAGTATTTCAATAGGCCAGGATCCACATGCAATGCATCAACCCCATAGGGAGGCATTGGCCAGCATGCATGAGGTTACCTGAAGCTGATGACAATGTTATCCTTCCAAGGTCTGCACAATTTTATGAACTTATTGAAACAGATGTTTTGCTCTCTTTTAGAATTTTTCAAGCCTGAGCGATGCAACAGCCCTGGGATTATGCACAGGCTATTAAATAAACATATATACAGGTTGAGTATCCTTTATCTGAAATGCTTAGGACCAAAAATATTATGTATTATGTATTTTTAAAAAAAAACAAATTGAGTGCTTGCATATACATAAGAGATCTTAGTAATGGGACAAAAAAAGTCTGAACAAAAAAATCCGTTATGCTTTATATATAACTTATACACATAATCGAAAGGTAACTTTATACATATGTTAAATAATTTTGTGCAAGAAAAAAGTTTGTGTATATTGAACAATCGAAAATATGATACTATGTCAGCCACCATGTGGAAAATTTTGGATTTTGGAATTCCAGATGATGGTTGCTCAGCCTGTATGTGTAGTTAAAACTGGCACCTTCAATTCTTTGCAAGGTCAATGTAAAGACATATCATGCTCGTTCTGAGTAAACTGCTTGTGTGGAATGAGAGAGCTATGAAATTGATCTTCCTCATTTTTCCCCTTTCTCTGGGGATTTGTTGCCTGGTCATGATGCCCTGGGTCAGGGCCGTAGCCAGGATTTTGATTCCGGGGGGCTGAGTTTGGTTGGGGCTGAGACTGGGTGGAAAAGGGTCTAGCCTAGCAAACCTTTTGTATTGTTATCCCAATAACCCCATTAATGTGGGATATAATGAGCATGGTGATCAGATCATGATATGAATAAACATAACAGTTTAAATAATGTACCAGTAAGGCGTTTTCGCGGACCACCCTGAAAATCGGGGGGGGGCTGAAGCCCCCTTAGCGCCCCCCCCGGCTACATGACTGCCCTGGATGCTTCAAGGCAAGGATTTGTTTTGCAATTATTTATTATTTTTATTTATTTATTCAGTCCTCCCTGCAGGCTCGGGGCGAATCACAAACATACAATATAACATACAGCATATAGTAAAAGAACATACAACATACAATAAACATAAAAACATTGTCTCAGTAGTAAAATTCACAAGACCTGTGAATTATCCTGCCTCACTTACGAAATTTTATGGAGACTTGCATTAAGATGCCCCTATCCTCCCAGCTGTAACCTCTTGCATTTTCCCATTTTTTTCTATGTTTTTTATTTCTACAAATCTAATCAAAAACAAAAAAAGCAGAATAGTTGTACAATGCCAGGTATCTATCTGGAAGCAATCTAGAGCAAAATAATACTAAGAACATAAGAACATAAGAAGAGCCTGAAGGTATCTAGTCCAGCATCTGGCCCACTAGAACGGGGCTAGCAGAAAAGGGCAAAACCCTCAGACCCCCACAACCAGCGGGAAAATCCTGCCTGCCTCCATCAACACAGAGGTGGCACTTGGATGTCCATTTCAGTAACTACTGATTTCCAATGTTACTCAATAACATTTATAGTGTGTTGCATTATAATAGAGCCAAGTGCATTGGTTGAGAAACAGATTAGATTTATTAATTACTTGCTTAATCATCAATTAAAAGCAAAGTCCTCATCAATCACAGTTGGTCTTTGGTATTTTATTGTGAGCATTGCCAAGAATAGTCCGACAATTGCTTTCTTGATCTATTTTGGTTTCACTTTTGCAGTTCTTTCAGTTTTATTTCTCTTAAATAAAGTCTAGAGGGTGAGATTTCAGTGGACTTAAACTATGGAATATTTTGATTTTTCTGTCTCCCAACCCCAGAATTCCCTAACTTTTCTCAACCAAGACTGGATGGTCAAATAAGTCAAAAGGGTCTGGGAGAGAATTCAGAAGATTTGCTGCCCCCTGTAGCCCAGGAATGGAAGGCCTGGAATGGAGAAGAACTCCTGAGATTAATGCCAACAACAAAACATTGCAACAAGCATGTTCCAGTTCAAAGTGCCACACATACCTTTTCCTAGGTGTCCATTCCCCTTGTCTTCCATTTTCTCCTAAACCAGTGTTTCTCAACCTGTGGGTCCCAGATGTTTTGGCCTTCAACTCCCAGAAATCCTAACAGCCGGTAAACTGGCTGGTATTTCTCGGAGTTGTAGGCCAAAACACCTGGGGACCCACAGGTTGAGAACCACTATCCTAAACATTCAGCAATCTGTAACTGAAGATGCTCAGTTCTCATTAGGGTGCTTTGTTCTTACGCATGCTAATTGCATTCCTTTTGTTCCAGATGTTGACCATAGATGACACAGATGTCCCTAGAGAGGTTTTCTGGCTTGGAATTTTTTAGCTCACCTCCTGGTCTGGCAGAAGTTGCCCTAAAATCACATCGGAGCACCTAGAGAGATGTTCTCTCCGGATAAAAAAGTGGTTTTTTAATCTCATGTTTGCAGGGGTTCTGCACCTTTAACTCCAGTGAATGCAGAGGGCCAGCACCACTTGCTATTATACTTGTTCACTACTACCAAAAACTTGGCAGAACAATTAATGCCTGGTCAACTTTCAGCAGAAAGAGTCATATGCTTTTAAAGGCAAACACTATGTGTGCAGATAATATCATGAAAACAATGCAACCTGCACACTCACACTATGATGATGGTAAAAGTGATGTTGAAAATGAGGCATTAGTGTTAGCATTGCAAATATTCACAGTTCCTGTCTCTTTAAGGACAGATGGCATAGTTTCCTTTTAGGCATAAATCACATCTAATCAGCATTTAACACTTCACCCTCCTCAAAAGTATGCATTAGACTTCAAACATTCCTAATGCAGGTTTTCTGTACCTGACATGCAGCCACCCATGTTCATTATGGCTATTTTCCTATACTGCATTGATCCCGGCTGGCTGAAGAACTTCTTTTCCTACATTCCTCTTCATACCTCCCACCCCAATACTGTTCAAACAACCTCAGTCTATGACTTCCTAAATTACCCCGACAGGCTAAATTACAAGCTTTCCAGCTGGTGCACAAATCATCAGTAACTTACACCAACATTTGCCACTACTGAACATGACCCACGGATGTCAAATGTGAGTTGCAGCTGCTTGTTTAAGGGTGCTCTTGCCTGACTTTGGCCTCTTGGATAATTTGTTATGGCTGAATGCTTAGGAGAATGAGGGTTTCACTCCAAAGACCCAACTGCCTTCCTGGAAAGTTCCTGAAGTTGACAGGATTCACTCAGATCTTGTGGCAAGAGAGTCTGGGCCAAGGCATTTCAACTATTATTCACCTCTTGGCATCATAATTACACAGTGAACTTTTGACATCACATGAATGAAACCATGGCAAGAAAAGAGCAACTATTCAAACCATCTCAAACTTTTCACAGGGTAAAAAAAATGCACAGCTGACCCAGAGTCTGGATACTTGAGGCCGTCCTTTATCCCCTCTTCTTCTTTTTGACTGCCTTGGCTTCTCTCTCTACAATGAATAATTACATTTGAAATACAACAAAACCCGCAAATTGACACAACAGTGATATTTTCATTGGCCAACCATAACATACAAAATATATCATACACACATGTGAAGCTTTACTGGCTTCCTTATCAGGCAAAGATGTTAAAAATCATACAGAAAAACGAAAGTGACAATGTTAGAGTCAGAAGCCTACGTTTTGTCTCAAATGTGATTTCTGTTGTCGGTAAAGATGGTCTGGAGCAGGTATGGGCAAACCCAAGCCCAGAGGCCAGATGTAGCCCCTTCGGCTCTTTCTCAGGCCCTCTGTCACAACATCCTATTCTTCCTTCCTTCACTCTTTCCTTCCTCCTTCCTTTCCTCCCTCCCTTACCTCTCCTCCATCCTTCCTTCCTTCCCTCTTTTGTCCCTCCTCTCTCACTTTCTCCTTCCTTCCCTTTTCCTTCCTTCTCTCTTTCTCCCCCCCTCCATTCCCTTCCTCCCATCCTTCTCTTCCTCCCTTCTTTTTCCTTCCTCTTTTCCTCCTGGGAGATGTTTAACTGGGAGAAGAGAAAGTAAAGAGGGAACATGTTTCAAAATGTTTGAAGATTTTAAAGTGTATTGAGGAGGAGGAGGAAAACTGACTTTCTGCTGCTCTAGAGACCAGGGCACAAGGGAACAATGTATTCAAATGGCAGGGAAAGAGATTTGACTGAAAAGATTAGGAAGAATTTCCTGAGAGTAAGAGCTGTTGGAAGGTGACATAGGCTGCCTCGGAGTGTGGTGGAGTCTCCTTCTCCGGAGGTTTTTCTGCAGAGGCTATCTATCGGGAGTGCTTTGGTTGTGCCTTCTTGCATAGCAGGGGTTGGACTGGATGGCCCTTGGGGGGGGGGGGGTCTCTTCCAGCTCTAGGATTCTATATCAGGAGTAGGTAATATGGAGTCTAATAGATATACTTTTTCTCTCCCATCCACCATTTCATTCTGACCAAGGCCAACCCTTTTGGGATCCAAAGGTTTCCTGTCTTTCCTTTACTTTTTGTCTCTGAAAGAGAAGAGGAAAGGGGGGGGAAGGGTAGGGCAAGGAGGGGACTTGGGGAGAACCCCCTCCCTCTCTGCCTGCTCACCCTGCTCCGGCCTGCCATGTGGCCCCCAAGTTAGCAAGTTTACCGGTGCCTGGTCTGGAGGGATCTTAATGCATGTGGAGATTAAGGTAGAAGTCAAGTAATACAATTTCAATTCCGTCAGCAACAGAAATCCAGTTCATTGATAACGTGTGTGAAAGTCACTGTCCCTTTCTTAGTCAAAGAACATTAAATTACTTAAAACGTTTCGGTACTTATTATTACAGTACCCCACTTTATCATACATTCTTTGGACTTATTTTTCACCCTCTTTTGCTATTCAGTTGGGTTACCTAACCCCAACATTTGTTTCTTCATTTCAGTTTCATAGACACTGCAGAGATAACTAAGTTTTGCATGCAGGTCAGTAATATCAAGCTTCAGCATGGTTTGGTGGGGTCGGATATCTATTAAAACAAGAATGTTGAGCCAAGGGACCATTGTGAATTTGAATTCCCTAAGATAGCAGCTTCATACCCTTGAAGGTCTGTGGTTTCCATGATCACAAGCAGAAACTGCATGGTAGAAATTCATATGCTCTAACATTTCAGAGATGAAAACTAGGACACATGTGGCCAAACAACATCTGAGTGTAGTTAAATTGGCAAAAGTTATTAATATGGAAGTACACTCAAGTCAGGAAAAGCTGATGCATTTTCCTTTTGCTTGGTTCTGCTGGGAAGGACAAGATTTCCACCTCCCCTGAGTTGAGTGCAAGTTAGTTTTGCATTTTAACTTAGGTCCCTCCCACATAGCTGATAAAAAAATCCCATATTATCTACTTTGAACTGGAATATATGGCAGTGAGGCTCAGATAACCCAATTCAAAGCAGATATCATGGGATTTTCTGTCTTTATATTCTGGGATATATGGCTGTGTGGAAGGGACCTAACTTTGCAGTGGTTGGGGAAAGCTGAGGACAAGAGCAAAAAGTAGTAGTAGGAAAGAGCAACTGGGACATTTTAAAGGCAACCGAAAAAGTGAGATGACAGAAGATTAATTGGCATTGTGCCTGTCCAATCAGGACGGCTGGAGGCTAGAAAAGCTTCAACCAAAATTCAGAGATTTAGGGCCCTTCCAGACTGGCCATATATCCCAGGATCCGATCCCAGGTTTTTTGTTTATCCCAGATTATCTGGCAGTGCGGACTCATATAATCCAGTTTAAAGCAGGAAACCTGGGATCTGATCCTGGGATGTAGGGCCTGTCTGGAAGGGCCCCTAGTTTTCTTGCTAGTTTTGGCTAACTGTTTCACTTACACCTTTTCCTTCAGGAAGTTCTTATTGCTCACTGCCTGTTCTCAGAGGCATGAATTCTGGCAGCTTTTCAAGTACTGTTCTGCTTTATATACACTCCTAGGCTATGCTAGAGTTCAAGCATTTTCACCTATCTAATGTATTTCCTGTTGCCATTCAAAGTAATGCCAACCCAAGATGTATGTGAATACCTGCTGCTAATTTGAGAAGTGTTGGAACATGCTTGGATGTTTGCCAGTCCACAAGAATGCTGCAGGGTTACTTTGCTACAACATCAACCAGTAGCATCCACTGAGTTGCTTTTCTTCTGTTCCTGGTTGTGTTATCTTATTTGCAAAGTACACTGGATGAAAGCAACACTTTCCCTTTACAATTAATTCCACACCTTGAGAAAGGTACTTCTATGATGTGCTTGCTTTCAGTGGATTTTTTCTGAACACTAACAAGACTACTTTATTAAGTGATTTTCTAATGCAGTCAAAAATCATAGAGTTGGAAGAGAGCACAACAGCTATCTAGCACAATCCCTGCCATGCAGGAAAACACAAAGCACACTCAGACCCGGATTACCCATAAGGCTGCCCGAGGCCATGGCCTCGGGTGGCAGATTTGGGGGGCGGCATTTCCGGGCCTGAAGGAAAGGGTGAAGGAAGGAGTGGGGCCCGCCTGCGGGACAAGGAGCCGGGGGGAAGTCCCACCGCCCCTAGGGTAATTGACACGGCTTCCCCCGCCACTGCCCTGCTCGCGCGGGTGGGCGCCACTCCTTCCTTCAGTGAAGGGAGGAGGGGCGCCGGTGCAAGCGCGGCGGTGGCGGGGGAAGCTGCGTGAGTCTCCCTAGGGGCGGGACTTCCGGCGGCGCCTTGTCCGTCACGGCGCCCCCACAAGAGGCCCCGCCCCTGGGGGGCGGCATTTAGACAGGGGGGCCTTGGGCGGCACAGTCCGCTAATCTGGGCCTGACTACACTACATTCCATAGGAGCATATTTCATTGCCAAACAGTTCTTACTGTCAGAAAGTCCTATTATTTAGATGAATTCTCTTATCCTGTTGTTTGAATCTGTTGCTTTCTAGTCTCTGGAGCAGCAGAGAACAAGCCTGCTCTTTCCTCAATACAACATCATTTCAAATATTTAACCATGGCTGTCAATTCTTTGCATCTCACAGACTTTATCAGACAGCAGATACTTGTCATGAAGACAAAACAGAAGAAAACCTTAAAAGGAGGGGGAAATGGAAGTAAAAGGGAAGACTATGTAAAGATTTGAATATTTGAATAGGCAAGCCCCCACCCTAGCAGCCTTTAAGAAAGATTTTTAAAACTTGGTTCTTCCGATGTGCCTTCGGAGAGTGACCATTCAACCCATTTTGTTTGTTTCCATCTACAGTTGTCCTCATGATGCACTTTCCCCTGTCCTTAATGAAGGCCAAACCTCCTTCTTGGGCTCCTCTTTCACAAATACACTTTTTCTATTCCTATCTCACCCAAGGTTTTAACATTTTATTTTGTGCATTTGGCCCGCCCTTTGTGTTTGATTTTTATTATGTTATTTTGCCCTGTTTATTTTATTTCGTTACTTTATGTATTTTGTTGTGATATAAGTTTTCTGTTGTTTTGTGTCTAACTTTATTGTATTATTTTTGGGCTTGGCCTCATGCTAGCTGCCCTGAGTCCCCTTCAGGGAGATGGCGGCAGGGTATAAATAAAGATGATGATGATGATTATTATTATTATTGAATGCCAGTTTAAAATGCAGTGGCTACTCTATGATGCTGACTGAGAAAAGCCAGTAAGCCAAAACCTGCCAAACATATGGCTCAAGCACTCAAAATTTGAGTTTAATCGCACTGGGCATAATCTAGAGTTGTCCAGGCCCCCTAATATTTAAGCACATTAAAAAATTCCATTGAAGAAATTTAGCTGTTGGAGTGCTACGCTTTAACAGGATTGGCTTCAATTATTTCTTCTGAAATCCCACTGATCGGGATCATGTTCTGTCTTTGTGATGGCTTTTAAGAAGAAAAATGCCTAGAATGGGTCTCCTGTTTGCTGCGGTGTCTCTTGTCACTTTGTGTGAAAATCACTGGCGAATCAAAATACCATGCTGTCATTTGCACCTGGTTTGGATTATTCCACAAGATTAGCCTTTTGCTCTCAATACGTGATATACTACAATCTACGTCAGTTTACACAATCTACAAAAATTACTCATTAGTTTAATCCATTGTGATACAATGCAGGCTTTTGGATGCAAAATTGTTTTGGAAATACACCTGTCCCCTGCTTAGCTGATTTTGAAATGTGAGTTTCGTACAAGAGAGCCTTTATGTTGGGAAAGCTGGAAATTTACTCACTTGCCTTGTAGGACATCTTATTATTTTAGGTCAGGCATGAGCAACCTTTGGAACTCTAGGTATTTTGGATTTCAACTCCCAGAAATCCCAGCCATCTTACCAGTTGTTAGGAATTTTGGGAGTTGAAGTCCAAAACACCTGGAGGGCCAAGGTTTGCCCATGCCTGTTTTAGGTGCTATGAAAAAACTAGATAAGATCTTCAAATGCAAAGATATATCTATAAATGCCACAGCTAGGATCAGCTATTCCAGCATTTCCAATTTCTATAAATGGTTATAGAAACTGGACAATGAGAAAAGAAAATCAACTAATTTTAAATATGGTACTGGAGGAAAGTTCTGTGAATACCATGGACTACCAAAAAAGCAAATATATGGGTGTGAGACAAATTAGGTCTTAACTCTTTCTAACAATCCAAATTACTTGATTTAAGTGACCCTACTTGGATCACATAATATTATGATAAGACTCATTAGAGAAGACAATTACACTTGGTAAAATTGGAGACAGTAAAAAGAAAAGGAAGACATTTTACAGCTGAATAGACTCAATCAAGGAAGCCACAGCCTTGAGTTTGCAAGATCTTAGCAAGACTGTTTTGTTTGGATGACTTTCATCCATAGGGCCACCATAAATAGAAGATTGCTTGGTCTGAATTGCCAAGATTAGCCTTCCCAATGCCTTTCAGACATATTAGGCCACAACTACCACATTCCAAAGCAAGCTCTGGATCAATAAATGCCCAAATATTTAACCAGCAAGATCTGCATTTCATCCCCGATGTTAATGCTGTTTTGTTGAATTACAAGAATGATGTTGAACATAGATGAGTGTGTGTCCTCAATTGCCTGTCAATTTATGACAATCCCATGAATTTCATTGGTTTTTTTTAAAGGTAAGAAATACTCAAAGTAGTTTTGTCAGTTCCTTCCTCTGAAATTTAGCCTACAGCACCTGGTATTTGTTGGCTGTCTCCCATCCAAGTCCTAACAAGTCCTTTTTAGCTTCCAAAATCAGACAAGAAATGTGCTTTAAGGCAATTGGGCTGCCTCTACATAGCGGGACTTGAACACCCACAGAAGTTGGCATCCATGGGGGATCCTGGAACCAAACCCCAAGATACCAAGAGCCCCTGTACTTCATGGAAAAAATACAAATCTGGGAATGTACAAGTAAAATCAAAAGAAAAAGAATGGAAAAGCCTTGATATTTTCAGATATTACTTTCCTTTCTTGATGAGCCCTTTGTCTGGAAAAGCTTATGCTATACATTTCTAGCTCTTAGCTAGTCTCAGTGGCATAGACTCCAAGAAGTGGGAAGCCTTGGCCCTTGAGCATTCTAACTGGAGGTCAGCTGTGACCAGCAGTGCTGTGGAATTCAAAGAGGCATAAATGGAGGGTGAAAGAAAGAAATGTGCCAAGAGGAAGTTGTGTCAAGCCAACCCTGACCGGGACTGCCTTCCACCTGGAAACCGATGTCCTTACTACTGGAGACTATGTGGATCAAGAATAGGGCTCCACAGCCACCTACGGTCCCACTGCCAAGACACTACACTTGGAGGACTATCATCCTTGGGCTACAAGGGATTGACTAAGTAACTAAGTAAGTCTCAAAGGTGCTACAGGAATTTTTAAAATCTTTTTATGATGAAGCAAACTAATATGGAAATGTGTTTGAAAACAGTGCATGTGTATGTGTGTCGTTATCTGTACCTTGTTATACCTGCCTTCATGCTACTCATTGAATGGGCATTGTTTCGTGGATATATCAATTTCTAGCACTTTGAATGCTACCCAACAATCCACAGAGGAAGAACAGATAACAGCATTTAAAGGCTCTCCTGTCTCCTGAGAGCAGCGTGCTAATCCAGAGTTCTCAGATCTTTCCTTACATGAATGGTGTTGACCTTTTAAAGATAACGGTGCCATTAATAATTTATCTAGCACTTGAGCTTGTTCAAATGGATTGTCAAGTTTGCCCCAGTGAGAAAAGCAATTTGCCAACAAACCCGAAGCCAATATATTTTGAGTTATTTTATCTCTGGAAACAGGATGCGGGCATGCTGCTGGTTTACGATGTTTCAAGATCTGGATGTATCCTGACACTGGAATACTTTGGGAAAGATGTTTAAGAGAAAATAAACAAAATGGATTGAGGCAAAAAGAAATCAGATGGTTGATAAGCAACCAAGTAATTATATAAAAATCATTAATCTGCACGTCATCAGTTAAAAGTAGTACACTTTTTTCTTTTAAAGCATGTGATAATATACATTTGCTTTCAGATGCTTACAAAATTCTTAGGAGTTCTGTGCTGTGGCAGAAAAGAGATTAGATAGCTATGTTTTCCTTTAGCACGGGATTATCATTGTCAAAGGATTCGTGATATTTTCCTACAGATACTAAGATCTACCACAATTTTATACCAGTCCCGGAAAAACCATATCTGGTGCCATCTTTTTAAAATAAATGAAGTGATGTTACAGAGGGCCGATTCTGAATATGCATTTGTGTTTTAGAAATATTAGTAGTGATACTGATGAACAGCCTTGACACAGAAATATCTAACTCTCAGCTATGAATGAACAAACCTTACTGTATATTCTACAATGGCTATGGAATTATGAAATATGGTTTTGGACATTATGTTTCTCAAAATAGGGTTCTGAGAACATAGACAGATGGAAGCCACTGATTAATTTAATAAAGTTCAGAACCATTGTAATAATTAATTTTCACTCAGTGTGTTTAATATAAAATAACCCTGAGCCTCCTCTTTTGAAATCAAATCTGTAGAGAGCAGAGGCATGCATGAGCTCATACAGACCACATGTTTGTCCATGTTTTTCTCAATTGCAGCCATAGATTGGTTGGCATCTTACTTGTGATACATACATAGTCAATTTACACCAGTATATGTCTTTCTTTGGTATTTGGGAAGGCTGGTATTCACCAACAACCCCTGCAATGACCAAAGCCTCCCAATACTCTCCTTCCTATGCCCATCCTAGCTCTCCATCCACGTGATTAAATAGCTGAGAGCTGAGGCAAACACTCCATGCATCTGGGGCCCCTTCCATACAGCTGAATGAAATTCCACAATATTGGGCTTGGCTGACTTACCGGCCGAGCAGGTTGCGGGGCGGGGTTGCCCTTGCCGCCATCTGGGGGAGAGAGAAGGGGCTTCTTCTTCCCAGAAGCCCTTGGGGTGCCAGGAAGGTTTCCCGCCTGCAACGCCAGCTGGCCAAAGACAGGGCTGGCCCCGCCCCACCCCCTCTTTGTGCCTGCTGGCCTGCACTTCCACCTGGGCAGCCTATTTAAGGCTGCACGTGGGGCCAGCTCTGTTTTTCCTCCCACCCTCCCTACTTATTGCATTGCTTGTTGGTGTCCATTTTGTTCATTCTTCATGTCATTGTTGCATTGTTCATGGTTATGTGTTATTATGTTCTTTGTCACAACTCCATGTTTGGCGTGTGGCATGGCCCCTGGATCAGGCTGGCTTATTGCTTCTTGGTTGTAAGGGGGGATAATGCCCTGGCCCCCTGGGGTGCCAAGTTTCCGTGGACAGGCATTGGGCCGCTCACACCCCAGGCTTGTAAACACCTTTGGACATTCGTGGGGGCTGTATGGCCCTAATCCAGGACCCATGCGTGGCCGCCAACCCTTTGTTCCAGTTTTCAATAAATGAGTTGTGGCCATTTTCATCCAACCACTTGTGTCCCTGTTATTGTTCTTGGCGTGAGGTGTGTCACCCTTGCACATGCAACTGTTTTGAATTGGGGTATATGGCAGTGTGGACTCCGATCACCCAGCTATTCTGCGTTGATATTCTGGGTTATATGGCTGTGTGGAAGGGCCCTGAGTGATTACATGGGCAGCAGTTCCCAGCTTCTCATGATTCATGATTCTTACATTCCTATAATATGTGTTGTGCAGTTTCAGATTTTCCTTTCACCCCAGAGCACATCAACAGCTGAATGTTCTTTTGCCTTGTCCTGTTACAACATCATTAGCCACAATGCTACATGTCTTCTGCTATGCCCTAATCGCTCACTAAGGGCACTTCCAGACAGCACCAAATCACAGGATTTGTTAAAGGGGCAAAAAACTCCAGGACCATAAAAGAAATGGGGAAAGTTCATTAAACAGCAAAAACTTTGTCATTGCAAGAGGGAAATTTTCATCCCCTCTATTTAACAATGTCCTTCCTGCGACAACAAAGTTTTTGCCATTTAATCAACTCTCCCAAGTTTTTATGATAGAGCCAATGAGGAACCAACATTTATAACCCAAGAACATCACTCCCTTCTTCCAGACAGAAATACACCATCAAAGCTGTCAGGATAAATGGCCATCTAGTCTTTGGAAGAAAATATATTCCTAGTATTATTTCCTGTTTAATTGTGTAGTCCTTACTTTGAAAATAGTTGTTTCACTCTAGAAACTTCAATCTTGTGCCAAAAAGTTTGTTAAATGGGTCCATGACAATGTCCCTCTTGCAAGAGCAAATTTTTGTGGTTTAACAAACTTTCCTCGTGTATTTATGATAGAACCAATGAGGAATTGACATTTATAACCTGGGAACAAAAGTCATAGTGTAGAAACCAACATAAAGAATCCTGTATTTTCTGAGTTCAAGGACATATGAACATCCAAATATCCGCATCTTCTGGCCAGAACTGAGATATTCTCATACCTTTTAATCTTGTGGGTTTTCCGGCTTTGTAGCGATTCCTCCTGTGTTTTTAGCTGACGTCTAAAACACCTGCCATTTTGAACCAGGAATTCCTGAGATAAAGGTACTAAGTGGATGGGGCCTAAGTGTCTTCTGATTTAGCCTCATCTTCTAGCCCAGCATTATCTCTTGTTCCACTTTGGGTTGTCTCATCACATGGTTTCATGGTTAAAGACATTAAAAGTGGTTTACTGGTGCCTCCATCTGTGCAGTACTAACCAGTGTTAACAATGGTGCCACTCTGAGATCCTCCACTAGTGTTCAACACTAGTGGAGCAGTGTGGAGGTTTAACCTCCACATTGCTGCAGCCAGGACATTTAGTCTGGCTCTTCAGCAAAAGCCTGTCTGGCATAGGAGACCCTGCCAGCAGCAGAGACTCTTCCCACACAGGAGCATGCGGTCCCACTACCACAAAATGGTAGAGTCATTTCTTAAACACTGAAAAACAGGTTAGACAATAATAGTAGTACTTGCTTACTTACGCAATCCCTCGTTGATCGAGTAAGATTGTCTTCCAGGTTCGTTGTACTGGCGGTGGGTATGTAGCTGACTGTGGAGCTCTATTCTTGACCTGCATGTTCTCCTTCAGTGAGGGCATCAGTTTCCAGGTGGGAAGTGGTTCCGGTTATGCCTTCTGTTTGGCACATTTCTCTCTTTCGCCCTCCTTTCCTGACTCTTCAAATCCTACAGCACTGCTGATCACAGTTGACCTCCAGCTAGAGTGCTCAAGCGCCAGGGCTTCCCAATTCTCTGTGTGTATGCCACAGTTTAAAGTTAATAATAGTAACAACAATAACTTTATTTTTGTATCCCATCACCATCTCCCAGAAGGGACTCAGGATGGCTTACATGGGGATAAGCCTGGTCAAACATAGAATTAAAACACAGCACAGTAAAATTTATTTTAAAAAACAACATAAAAACTCCATAAAATGACATCATCAATCAACCCATAGACTGACATAGCAATCGAATACCGGACTTGGGTGGGCAGGCCTGAATAGCTGGCTAAACCTGTGTTGTGGCCACCCTAAATCTACCTGATTAGCAATAGTATACAGGTCTTTGGATGGCACTCCATCAATCTATTTGAATTTAAATTGCCCACTTTATTTCAGCATGAAAATCTTAGAGGTGATGTTTAGAAATGAGGCTGAACAAATTGGGACAACAAAGAAGCCCTCTGAATTGGCAGAAAGTAAGTCTAATCCCCATTAAGAAACAATACACTAGACCCCTGTCTGGATTTCCTCAGAAGCACCTCAACAAGCACTTTCGTTGTATTGTCCCATTGATTTAGTTTTGCCGCCTACTTCGCCGAGCGGCTTGAGCCACCTCTGTTCTTAGTTACAGGAGTTGTATTCACTCAGGTTCTTAACTTAGCTTCCTCAAACAACACAGGAAAGGTCTTGCTTTAGAGTCTCTTTGTAGATGTGGTCCTGGAAGCTTCAGCCAGATGGCTCTTCAAGTCCTCTCTCTGTGTGGCCTTGAAGCAAGCACAATCGAAGCCCCCAGTCAGATGGCCGATTGAAGGTAGGAAACCTTCCTCTGGCTGCCAACTAGCTGGTGTGAAGGCACTTGAGGCTCCTCAGCGGCACTCAACCTTCTGGTATGTTGAGTATTACTGTGTGAGTCCCAAGAAATAACAAGAAGTAGTACTGGAAGATAACCTGACCAAGGCCTGGCTGGCAAACCTTCCAACACGTCCTCTCCGTAGAAGTTCTGCTGGCTACTGAATGCAAAAGGCACTCTCCCCCAAATCCCTGGGAAAAAGGGGAGGAACAAACTTAATTAAGCTTTGTAAACGATGATAGACAGAAACCAAGGACCAATGAATGCAGCCATACCTCTAACAAGCTGCAAAACACATTTAAACAGTGCAAAAAGGACTTTAAGAACGCAAACCCTTGCAAACTATGCAGGCGGTTAACACTCTAACAATGCAAACATTCAAACTCAAAGTTTTCCCTGCCGGTGGTGATCACTGCGCCATCACAAGGCCTCATGAACAAACTCTCTCCTGAATGTGCGGGATTCCATCCAACAGCCGCTTTCTCTGGGAACCTTTGTATAGAAGCATATTTGAGATACTTCAACCAGCATTTCAACATTTATTGGGAGGAACAGTAAAATAATAATAAAAAAGACTTTTCTCTGTTACGTAGTTCTGGAAACCTTTGATCTGCTCTCTCCTTTCTTTTACTAAAATGCACCTAAGTATCCTGCACATTCATTAATTTCATTGCATTCAATTACATTTCTGAGTTACCATGCATACATTTGGGGTGCTCCTTTGTTTGTTAGTGTGATTAAATAAAAAAATATTTTGTTTTTTATGTGGTATGGAAAAGGATAGTCTATGGGCCCATCCAGACAGACCCAAAAACCGGGACGAGTCTTAGTTTTTACCAGAGGTATCCAAATAACTCTTCTGGTAAAATCTTACTTGGAACAAACCAAGGTTTCCTTGATTTGTTTTGAATTAATTATATACCCAATTAAATTCAGGCCTTCCTAAAAGGCCCAGGTCTAATGAGGTATTGGGCCTGTAGGGACTCACTCCCAAAGCCCAAAGGTGCAGGGGGGCACCCACCCCCTTCCTTCCAGCCTCCCATTTGCGCCTAAAACTTAGTAAAAATGTCCTTGGTCACCATAGCTTCTCTTCTGGTGTGAGAAAATGATGTGTGAGGAGGAGAGGGATTTTCCTCCTCGCTCCCCTCCACTGTTTCCTCAGGTGTCATTTTCTGGTGCCAGGAGAACACAAGGAGATAAGTTATGGTGGCCAGGGACAGTTTTACTAAGTTTTAGGGGATAAATTTGGGGTTTCAGGGTGGCTTAATGCCATCCCAATTTGTCTCAGGAGGGCATGTACCCCACACAAAGCTCAGTTTCTGGGTGAAGAAGTGAGGCCAGGAACCCACATCAAACATGCTTCGGCACAAGTTTTGGCGCTGTCTGTAAGTGCCCTATACCATTACCTGTGTATGTGTGCATAGCTATGCACTGCTTTTGCAATATTATGTAAATTAAGGTTATAAAGCTCTTCATTATACTACCCACCTGTAATGTAGATAATTCCTTTTGGTATTGCAATTTTAAGAATCTCCAAGCTAATATAGGCACTGACCAAACTAGCTAGAAGATTATTTTATTTATAAAGAACTATGCTTAAGTTAGGAAGAACAAAATATTGAGTAATAATACTGATTTCTACTTTCAATCATAGGTGAGCAGCAGGGCCGGTGGAAGCGTTACGTCAACTACGCAGTCGCGTAGGACGTCGGCACCTGGGAGGGGCGTCGGCACCTGGGAAGGGGTGCCGCCGCACCGCCCCACTGCCCGCGCCTCTGCAGCTGGCCCCATCGCCCGCGCACTGGCTCCAAAGCGGGAGCCGCGCTTTGGAGCCAGTACGCATGTGTGGACATTTTTCGCTCATGCGCAGAAGCTTCTGAGGCGCTACAGCGACTTAGAAGCTTCTGTGCATGCGTGAAAAATCTCCGCACATGCGTACTGGCTCCAAAGCGGGAGGTGCGCTTTGAAGCCAGTACGCATGCACGGAGATTTGCGCTTGCGCCCTGGGCTCCAGAGCGTGACTTGCGCTCGGGAGCCACTGGGGGGGGGGGGGGGGCCGCAAAATATTTTTGTCGCTTACGCCCCTGGAATAGGTAGGTCCGCCCCTGGTGAGCCGCAACATATTTATTTGTTTGTTTGGTTTTGGTAATTTTAGGTTTTTAAAATACTATCATAATGTGCTCATAATAATATGTATAATACAGTATGATCATAGAGAGCCAATATCTCAATGGAGGTGTGAAAGTTTCAATTGCAAAATGCCTGTGGTTAAAATGTTTAAGTAGCAAATGATAGGATTTTCATCTCTAAATCTGAAAAGACCCTGGAAAGCATTTGTCAGGGAGAAAGTGAGACAGGATAGCCTTTGATGGACAAGCAATCTGATCTCATATGAGATTGCTTGCTCATTCATTCATTCACACATTTTTGTTTATACTAGTCAGACCAATAACAAATGTATTCTAAACAGATTACACAGTAATAAAGCAATGGCCTCACAAAGTGGATGCTAAACAGCATTGTCAATGGAAATAAAACACAATATGTAAAAGCAGGGCTGGATTAAGGGCTTCTGCCGCCCTAGGCAACACTCTAAATCCTGCCCCCAGGGGGCGGGGCTGTGGCCGCTTGAGGGGGCGTGGCCTCTTGTGGGGGGCGGAGCTGGCGTGAGGGAAAGGGGGCTGGGAGAGGCCTCGCCGCCGTTGCGCCGCGGCGCCGCCCCTGGGGCGGCGTGTGTGCCTTCCCCTGCTGCCTCCCGTGCATGCGAGGAGGCAGCGGGGAGGGCACGTCCGTCGCCCCGGGTCGGCGCGGCTATGGCGCTGGCGGGGAGACCCCCCGGCTCCCTTTCTCTCGCGGCTGGCTGGTCCGCCCCTCCTCCCTTCACTGAAGGGAGGAGGGGCGGAGCCTCGGCCGACACACGAGAAAGGGAGCCGGGAGGGGTCTTGCCACCGCCGCGCCACTCCTGGGGCGACGGACATGCAAGCGAGGAGGCGGCGGGAGGGCACGTCCTGGGGTGTGGCGGCGGCGGCGGGACCCCCGGCGGTGCCCTCTTCCCATGCGCCGGGCTAGTCCGCCCCTCCTCCCTTCACTGAAGGGAGGAGGGGCGGAGCCGCTGCCGGCGTGAGGGGAGAGGGCGCCGCCGGGGGAAAGGAGAAGGAGCAAGAGGCGCCGCGTCAGAGGCCTGGCCCTGACGTGCGCCCCTTTGCCCCGCCTCTTGGTCCTCCTGGGTTCCCCCCTCCCAAGTGAACGAAGGAAGGGAGGGAGGGGGAACCGAGGAGGAGCAAGAGGCGGCGCTAAGGAGATTCAGGCGGTTTTCGCCGCCCCGCTCGCCCGTGCCCCAAACACGAGCGGGGCGGGGGCGGCGGTGGCGAAAACCGCCTGAATCTCCTTAGGGGCGGCGGGAGACTCATTTCCGAGCCCCTTCAGGCCCGGAAATGCCGCCCCCAAAATCTGCCGCCCAAGGCAAGTGCCTCGGCTGGCCTTATGGGTAATCCGGCCCTGTGTAAAAGTCATTTAAAATGTCAGGAAGATTAATGACCTCGCCTGTTTCAAGCAGTGTGGTGCCACGGGGTAACTGTTGCACTGGAACCCTAAAACACCTTTTCACCACAAACTATACTCTGTCCAGGTAATCCAGTAAGTACAAGTTTATTGCATTATGTTTATATATGACTTTTCTTAGATATTTGGACTACGGAAAACCTATTGATGGCCTTGAGAAAGCCCCGCCCGGGGGCAAAATGGGGAAGTGGCCCCTAGAAGCTTGGCATCGCCAGCCCTTCAGCCAATTTGTGAATCAAATCATTGAGGAGTATACAACAGTCTCCTATGTCCAGTTATCAACTGCTGTTTGGACTTCACAGCACTAGTGACTTTATGTCTTTATATTCAGACTGCCTTATATTCTGGAGGAGCGCGGGTATATCGACTAATTCAGTCAGATAATTGCGGATGTGTATCCGATTTGTATTTGCGCCTTCCTAATGCGAATTATATGCATTGGCATGATCTGTGTGGAATTTGATATGTAATTACCCTAGTGTTGTCTACAATATATATGTATATGAAATAGATTTTATACTATAGTCTTTTGACTTATTGTGTTTATTTCACCTGCATCTATGGCAGGCATCCTCAGAGGTTGTGACCTCACAACTTCTGAAGATGCCTGCCATAGATGCTGTCAAAACATCAGGAGAGAATGCTTCTGGAACATGGCCATACAGTCCGAAAAACCTACAACAACTCAGTAAGGATAAAAATTGAAGACTAGTCCACAGCATCTTTAAGTGTTGAGATATAGCCAACACTCACAAAGATGTGCAGGGAGTTCCTCCTACATTGTCAGTATTGTGATGCTGAACCTCTATTCTTTTTATCTTCAGTTAAATAAAACATAGCAATGGGAAATTTTCTTACATTCATACAGCAGGTGGCAGCAAAACTCCACCCAAGAGTTTGATTCCAATCTTGTTCAGCGGCCTTCCCCTTTTACACATTATTGAAATCAACTCAGGTGGATTGTCCTGTGTGTTTGTGTGCATGTGCATGAGTGTATCTGTATATGTGTATGAGTGAAAGATACATATTTAGGATTCAAATTACTGCTA
>JARBWK010000001.1:75962337-76004956 GCA_030556195.1 Anolis apletophallus
TTTTGGTCACCGACTACAGGAGACTGAGGGGATGGTTGCTGTGTTAGGCTGTGCTCCTGGATTCAATTCTCTGTGCCCTAGGCCCTTTAGCTTGCCTGTCAGCACAGCTACCAGAACTTAATGGTTGCCCCAAACATGTTCTGTCAAATACTTTGAGTAATATTGCCTACATAATGTCTGGACTCTGACAGGCAGAAGACCATAGGAGTTGACCGGATACCATGTAACTGCTATGTTTAATACTCACATTCTTCAAGGAGGCAACATGAAAGGTTTTAAGAAATAGAAAAAACTTGGGCCATAAAATTGAACTGTAACTTGATTTTGTGAAATGTTTGAACTTAATTTCTGAGAAATAGAGTTGGGATTATGTTTGATGCTTCATCCTTAATGTGGAAGAAAATAAAACCATGGTATTGACATTACCTGAAAAACTCAAGGACAAAGACTTGCCCCGCCATACCTGGCCTATGGGCATCATACTGATGGCAAGGTTAGGAAAGTTCAACTAAGGACTCTCAGCAAGGACAAGATGTCTGTCTTGGACAGGCCAATCAACGACCTTGTTTTGAATGTTTATATAGTTATATGAGTTTTATATTGATGTTGTTATATTGCAAAGGTGTTTGCTTGTTTTAATATGGTAAATTTCCATATCCTGAAATTTAGCGGGAGTGTTCCTTCCTCCAGACGTTTCATATGCATAGCCCCATAGTTTTTTTTAAAAGGCAGCATTTTTTCCTTTTGCATTTTTACTGGGACTGTTCCAGACACACTGGCACCTTGCCTGTTAATTATTAGCAAGGTTGCAGCCTGGTGCAGAATTTGCCACCTAAAGCTCTGCAAATGTATCTTTTTAGTTGGTGTCCGCCCCTTTTTCTTCCTGGGGATTGGCCTCCATTTTAGATAGAGTTTTAGTTCCTTTCAGAGAGGGAAGGAAGCCAGATGTGGTTTTGGCCAGCCAGGATTGGCTCCGAAAGGGTCACCGTAAGTACTGGGTGCTTACTGGGTGCTTACTGGGTGCTTACTGGGTGCTTACCTGGGTGCTTACCTGGGTGCTGACCTGCATGCTGACCTGCTGATTGCTATTTGCTTGACCATTAGCTGGGGGACTGCTGGAACCAGATGAGTTTATGGTACCTTGCAGAGACTGGCTTTGCATGCTGTATAGGATAGACATCTGGTTACCAGCCCAGCTTTAGGTCACCTTTTGGACTGAGCTTAGGTTTAGAGGGGGGAAGGAGTGGTTCCTTCCACCAAACACCTAGGACCAGGGTGGGAAATATCGGGTTTCCTGCCATCCAAAAGAAGCAGTAGGAATCTTTTGAGCAACAACCCAAGGCATTTCCACTCTGTTTTTTTGCAACCATTAAGAAGCTGTGCCAAGTCCTGCAAAGACTTTGTTATTGAATAAACTGTTTGATTTTCAACTTTATTTTGGAGTGTTTTTTGGGTTGCTAGACCACCTAGCTTTTCAGCAAGCGCTCTGCAGTCCACCAGGTAGAAAGGACAACACATCTGCCAGTTTTAATTTTAAACAGACCTGGTGTGACGGCATAATACTGCAACCACACTCCTTCTGACTCTGGAATTTCAAATTCTGACAGATCTTTAGCCAAGGCCTGGCCAAAGATCGTCGGTCTATTCTGGAACCCTTGCGGGAGACGACACCAAGTGGCCTGACGACGCTGTCCTCCCTTTGGGGTTTCCCATTGAAAAGCAAAGATAGGCTGGGACACAGGTGCTAATCTAATACAAAAGAATGCATCATGGAGATCCAGAACTGAGAACCAGACTGCTGTGCTTGGAATTAAACTCATCATAATATATGGATTTGGTACAACAGGTGTTAATGGAACTGTAGCTTGATTGACAGCTATAAGATCTTGGACAACTCGAAACCCTCCTGCTGGCTTACGGACAGGAAGGAGGGGCGTATTCCATGGGGAATTGCAATACATGATAATTCCATGACGTAGCAGTCTATGTAGCTGTTCCTGAATTCCTTCTACTGCATCTCTACTGATAGGATATTGGGACTTTCTCACGGGAAGGCATTCAGGTCTTATCTGTATCACCACAGGGGCAACATATTTGGCCATCCCAGGATCGTTATCTTCTGCCCAAACCCTGGGAGTTTGCTCCCAGGGCCAATTTGTTTCTATCTTCCTGACCTCCTTAACTCTGAACAAGCGATACTCTTCACTCCCAGGAACGGTAAGTTCTAGCTGGCCTGTCTCCAAGAACTCCAATCTCGCTCTTATCTTGGCCAACATATCTCTCCCAAGCAATGGTATGGGACAATCTGGGATATACAGTAACTGATGTATCACTTCTCTTCCTGCTATGTTACAACGTCTCTTCTGCAACAATGGGCACTTCTGTGGTTTGCCTGTCACAC
The DNA here is from genome assembly GCA_030556195.1 of Anolis apletophallus. Taxonomy (NCBI): domain Eukaryota; kingdom Metazoa; phylum Chordata; class Lepidosauria; order Squamata; family Anolidae; genus Anolis; species Anolis apletophallus. The sequence goes on from JARBWK010000001.1 coordinate 75,964,739, forward strand.
CAATAACCTTGATTTGCTGATTGCTAAGTGGAGCGATTTTTTTGTTCACTACAGACTTGTCCGCTCCTGTATCTACTAAGAACTTTATACGCTGACCCGCTACATCTATGGCGACCAACGGCTCCTCTGGGCTCAGCAACAGAAAAGCTTTGCCAAAATTTCAAAATTCATCTTCTTCCTCATCCTCCCATTCTTCCTCCTGTACAGCAGCAGCTACAACAGTTCTGTCATAAGGCCTATAACTTCCTCTGGCTCTTCCTCTCCCGGACCCTCTCGAATGACTAGCACCTCTGCCTCTTGCACTTGCATCCTTTTCCTCTGACATTTCTTCTACACAGTCTTTTTTCCAGTGCCCCTCTTTTTTACAGCGGGCACACTGATTTCGCCCCAAACTAAACTGTCCATCTCCTCTTCCTCTTGCTAGGCCTCTCCCACGACCATGGCCTCTTCCTCCTCTTCCTGACCTCTCATCCATCATGCTCAACAACACTCTGTATCCTTCCTTTCTCTTCTTGTCTTTTCTCTCCTCCTCTACTTGCTCCCTTGCAATAAACACTTGATCAGCTAAAGCCAAAAGTTCATTCAATGTCTTTCCTAAAAATCCTGGCTGTTTTTGAATCTTCTTTCTGATGTCTGGGGATGACTGTGCTATGAAAGATTGCGTTAGGGCAATTCTCCCATCGTTTTGCTCTAAGTTGTAAGGACTGTACTTCCTGTAAGCCTCTTCAAGCCTCTCCAGAAATGCAGCTGGCGTTTCAACCTTGTCTTGTTGAATTCCCTGTATCTTTTGAATGTTGGAGGGCCTGGGTGGACCCTTCCTTATGGCTCTTAGGAGTAGCTGTTGGTATTCTTTAATTCTGTCTCTGTGATCCGGGTTATTTGGATCCCAGCATGTGTCAATCTCAAGGGGGAATCTCGCATTTCCATATGCAACTGCATCCATCTCCCCATGTCCCTCTTGTGCCATTAATCTGGCCTGGTTGATAATGCTTCTCCTTTCTGCGGCTGTGAACAGCGTATTTAAGAGCTGCTTACAGTCCCACCAGGTTGGATCATGTGTTGCCATGATTCCTTCTAACAAATCAGCCATGGCCCGTGGCTGCTCCGAATAAGGTGGTGTCGCATTACGCCAATTAAAAACATCACTGCTGGAAAACGGGACTATCTGATAGGCCTGGACCACTGTATTGTTCACATCTAATAATGGGACCCGTCTGATGGGCAATTCCAGAACCCCTCTCTCTTCTTCTGCCTTCACCCTTGCTTCTTCCCTAGACATGCTTCTGGTTCTCATTGGTGAAGCGGCTTGTCTCTGACTGTGCCTTCTACTCAGTTCCGGAGGGCGCTCTATCGCCTTCACGGTCTCAAAAGAGCTTTTTCTCCTGGGCGCGGGTGTGGGACGCTCTATCATCCCTCCCCTGGCTGCAGGGTACTCTTCTTCCTCTTCGTCCTCTTGGAGACGCTCTATCATCTCCTCAACGCCTGAGGTTTCCCATCTCGCTCTTTGTTCTATCTCCCTTGCTTCTTCTATGGGGTAATGTATCACTGGGGAGAGAGGGGCCTGATATGCAGGTGGTCTTTCATTGAACGGGTTGTGTGCTGAACGTGGAACAGGGTAGGAAGCCGTGGCTGGTGGCAGAATTAAAGGAACCGCGGCGGTTTGGGATGTTGCCATGATGGGAGGAAACATCCCGCTGGGACCCGCAGTTGGCAGGCTCCCTAATTCGGGTTGAAATGTCATCGGAGGATTCATTGGAATCAACAATGGCGCGGTGGGGACAGGAAGGACTGGTGGACTCATTGGGATTGGTGCAATGGGAACAGGAAGACCCGCCTCGACGTGCGTCACAGCCGGGGACGTCATCTGAGCGGCTGAGCCTGTCCCGAAGGTGAAGGCCGCGGCTTGGGCTTGGGCAGGGACGTCTAAATTAGCATGGAGCGGAGGCGCGGTGGCTCCCCCCGCTCCTGCAGCGGCAATTTCTCTCTGCCTTGGTGTTCTCCTTAAAGGTGGAAATTCCTCTGGCTCGGATTGCAAAACCGGAGGGTTTTTCCCTGCCTTTCGGCTAACAAAACAACCTTCCTTTGCATGCCCCTTTGGGCCCGCCCACCAAACACCTTCCGCAACCATTCTCTCCCATGTCGCGGAATAGATCCATTGATCAGTTGGATGTATTTCGTAACAATAGGCCTCAAGCTGTCTACACTTCCTTAAATCCCAAGTTCCTGCCTTGGGCCAACCAATCTCTGGGACTGCAGGCCACACCTCAGTGCACAAGTTTCTCATCCTGAAATCTTTCAAATCCTGAGGGTTCCCTTCCACTGTCAACAAACAAAACCTGTCCCAGTTGTCTAACACACATTACAAAGGCGTTTCTTTCTTCGCTTTTGATCCCACTCCACCCATCTCTACTGGTCAAAAACACTTCAGTGCTTGCCCCCCTTCCCGATGGGTGTATGTACCCTACGTGTTAGTGTTAAAGAGCTCTATACTTGCCGATTCCAGAAGACCCCGGGACTGCTTTCCCGCGTCACCACTCGACTGCGTCGGAACAACAGAGCATCCGTTGCCCCCGACTTTCTCTGCGCGCTTTCAAGTGCCGGATTGCTCGCTAGACGATCGGAACCCCGTCGCCCCCGGACTTTCTGCTTGCCGGATTACTCTCTAGGCACAGCTACACCAAGCTGCACCCCCGGACTTCCTTCTCACCTCTTGGGTTCACCAACAGTAAGGGCAATTGCGGCTCCTCGGGTCGGCAGGCGTTGGTGTGGAACGAGTCAGGCAGCCGGTCATTTGCGGTGGTGTGGGGCCCCTGTCTCAGCCCTCCTGATTCGCCTCACCTCCCCGCCGGAGAGCGAGTGCCATCCAGCCAACTGGATCTCGTTCTCTGCGTCACAGACCCGTCCTAGTTGCCTTTTAGGATCACGTCGGGGTCACCAAAATGTAGCAGCAAATTAGGAGTCCCAGAACTCCGGGTTGGCAAATACTTTCTTACCAAAGGCGACGTGGACGCGCGGGCACAGGAACGAGAGAACGGACAATTGACTGTTTTCAAAGTGAAGTCAAGTTTATTAAAATTGGACACCAGCTGGTGGGGTTCACCCACAGAACAAGCTGCTCGGGGCAAATCCTGAAATACATTCTAAGAGCAGTCATTATATACCCCTTATGGCGGCAGATCTTGGCCCGCCCTTCTTTATGACCCCCCATTGGCTAGTGAATCCACATACATTTCATTATCCAATTAAACATAATACTTTCATTAGCATCACATCATTATCAGCTTTCATTCGTTTAGCATTGTTGCGTAGCAAGAAATTCATTTCCCATAGAACAGTATCAGTGGCTCTGGTCAGCCTGTACTCAAATCGCAACATTCGCTGCTGTCCCTTCCTTGCCAGCGAAGGAGGGGGCAGACCCTTCTGCGCCTGCGTAGTTCTTGACCTATTAACATTCAGGTAAACAAAACCATGCCTTGTACTGCTTTGGCCAATCAAGGCTTTTGTTATCATTGAAGACACATGATGTACTTTGGCAAATCACTGCATACACTTGGCGTACCAATCAGGGCACAGCATTTACGGCATACATGCTAGCTTTATTTCTGGCACAGAAAGCCAGCTACTCTATAGCTCTCGCTTGTGCATCACTCTCCACTGACTGTACTCCTGCTCAAAGTACCAACTCTGCTATAAAATTGATGATTTCCAAGTTGTTATGAAGTGTCCCTTATTTTTGTGAAAAATCCCGTATTTTTAGGTACATGTCCCTTATTCTTATATCAAAAAGTGGCAACCCTAGAATTAAGATTTCTCTAGAAAGATAAGTGTTATTCTGCACCTACTTTTCCAAGACATTTACTGTTAATGACAAGAAAAGAGAACATATTTTTAAAATCTGTGAGTTGCTAGAGTTTGATTTTTTTTAAACTTTCTTGGCTGGCCTCCTGGCAGGTCTCCTATGGGTTTGACAGCTGAATAACTTCCAGAAATCCAGTAGTTGAAGGCTTGTAAAGCACGGAGTTGCAATGATTGGAAGGAAAAACTCTACCTGCTAGGTGTCCACATGCCATCTAGCTATTACAGGAATATTAAACAGGGGAAAAGAGTGGTGGGGAAGGAAGAGAGTATTGGAAACGTTGGCACCCTGTCTGTGAGATTTTATTATGCCAGTATAAATCAAACAGTACTTGCGGTTGAGCCTCCTTTATCTGGAGTTCCAAAATACTTCAAAATCAGAAATTGTCCACATGCTGAGGCAGTGCTACAGACTAGCTGAGACAGTGTCACATTTGCTTTTTCATCAGCTTGATTTCACGCAAAGATTTATTAAAATATTGTGCATAAAATTACCAGCAGGCTATGTGTACAAGGTGTATAAGAAATCTAAATCAATTTCAAGTTTAGACTTCGGTCATATCTACAAAATATCTCATTATGTACATATATACAAATACAAGTACTCTAAAATCTGTTTTAAAAAATTCAGAATGCAAAATATTTCTGGTTATTTTATTTTGTATCAAAAGCATTGCATAAATTAGTATAAAACTGATAAAAATAGAAGGCTTGCAGGCGGCTAAATATCTTTTGACCAAAGACGGGCAACAGCAACGGCAGTGTCTGTAGCCTCCAACAATTCCTCCTCTGTACATGAGGCAGGGCACAGTGGACAAGCATACAGATGCGGAGTTGTCTGTTCTGCTCCACAGTCTCACAAAGTGGGGGATTGTTTCAGGTAGTGCCATTTTGCCAGGCTGTCTTTTGATCTGCCCACTCCGCTTCTGAGTCTATTCAGGGACTTCCAAGTTGCCCATTCCTGGTTTGCCCCTGGAGGAAGACCCTCGTGGGGGGCCATCCAGTTGGGATTTCCTGGTTTAGCTGTTGCTGGGTGGACACCAAGAGGAGTGGTCATTCTCATAAAACCTTTCCTTGATTTGAGTCTACTGGGAGGAGGCTGGTAGCCATGTAGTGGTGTAAACAACAGGTGTAGGTTTAAGACATCCTGTGATTATTCTGCATGTTTTATTCAATGATATGTTCACCTGCTTTGCGTGAGCAGACTTATGCCAAACAGGGCAGGCATACTCTGCAGTTGAGCAAGACAAGGTCAGGGTTGATGCTCTTATTAATTTTGGGTCTGCACCCAAAGTTTTCGCAGGATGTTATTGCGTGCAGCTACTTTGTACTTTGTGCTTGGTGTTCAAGCAGTAAGGTTTCTTGGGGGGGGGGGGGGTTGGAAGGGGGGGATGCCATCTTGCATCTTTGGACTCCAGGAGCTCAAAAGGTGCAAGATGGGTGGGAGAATGACCCCCGAGAGTGTCCAGGGGTCAGTCTCCACAGGCTCCATACCCCATTAGACCCGGAGCCTTTTAGGAAGGTATCTAATTAATTCAAGACAAAACAGGGTTTTCCTACTTTGTCCTGAATTGATCCTCTTTTATCTGAGGCGTTGTTTGGATGTCTCAAGTTAAAGTCTGAGGGGGCCCTCATTTTGCGCCCTGTCTGGAAGGGCCCATAATAGTTAAGCAGATGGGGAAAAGAGTGCCTCAGCACACCTTCCAACATTTTATAAATGAAAATCAGGACCTGTATGGCCAAACACCATCAAGATGGCAGACGTTATCACAAGAAGAAGAACACACAAGCCAAAAGAGAGTGCAGTGGATTTTGCAGCATTTGAAGTAAGGTGGGGAATATTTGTTGGTGGGATTGAGTGGGCGCGAGAGAAATCAGGACATATTAAAAGGAGCTGAATGATTGAATGAAGAATTAATCAGAACTGTTCCTTTCGAATTTTGACAGTCGGAGAGTATGATTCAGTAGTATTCAGATGAATAGATCAAACATGTTTTATATGACATGGTTTTACGACTTTTTGTCAATACAGTAGACTCTCGCTTATCCGATATAAACAGGCTGGCAGAAGGCTGGATAAGCAAAAATGTTTAAGGAGGGATTAAGGAGAAGCCTATTAATGTCAAATTATGTTATGATTTTACAAATAAAACACCAAAACATCATGTTTTACAACAGATCGACAGAAAAAGCAGTTCAATACATGGTAACATTATGTAGTAATTACTGTATTTACGAATTTAGCACCAAAACATTGCAATGTATTGAAACAGCTGTGGATCCGGGTGGGAGGCAGACTTTGTTGGAGAATACAGAACATTGGGTGAGCGAAGGTTGGGTAAGCAAGACTCATGATAAAATTGCAGAACACAGTGTAAACAACGGTGTAGAAGTATACTATAGGCACCAAAAATGCGAGTTAGCAGGGTTTAACAAATCAAGCAGGTGGATGCTCCCATCTCGCGGCCACACAAAGAAAACCGTTTCGGGATATTTTCCCTTTGTCAAGGCTCGTATGCCAAGTATTGGCATCCAAAATCAAATCTCAAGATGAGGCAATCATAACCCTACTGTCTTTTTAGTAGGGTGACCCAAAGGTTTTCTTTGTGTGGCTGCGAGATCGGAGCATCCGCCTGCCATCGGCTCCTGTCTTCAGTATCGGCTTCTGCTACAGGGAGATGCTGATTTCTACTCTCCACGTAGCCGTCCCTGGGGATTTCCCCGAAGGAGTTAGTGTAACTCCGCACCAAAAGTTAGTGTGTGTTTGTTTACATACCCCTCCCGTTCGTGAACCCTCACACCCATCCTACAAATTTCCTGGTTGCTTGTGTTCACCATTGTCCATAAAGACGCTTTGGAACTTTTCCGTTTGGAATACTGAAACACTGCCATAGGACTCTGCATGGGACTAATTCGAAGGGCTTTGTCCACATTGTATTTGAATTGGACTTTCACGGACTTGGGTTTATTTACTATTTGCTCTATATAAACCAGATACCATCTAACCGTATGTATGACTTGATTTGTTAAACCCTGCTAACTCGCATTTTTGGTGCCTATAGTATACTTCTACACCGTTGTTTACACTGTGTTGCTTTACCAGCCCGCTTGTGTTTAAAATTGCAGAACAAGCAGACAGACTGCAGAACCTGTCTACTTCATGGAGGCTTCAAGAAGATGGGATCTGATCCTGCATTTTTGTAGATTCAATAAATGATACTGAAATCAATGGGGCTGAAGCTACCTGTGTGGGTGTCGCCCCCTTGGGCCCTTGGCACTTGACCTCCCCGGACAACAGACAAGACAGCTGAGGTACAACAAGCTTTATTGATTATAAGGCAGCAAGGTGAGAATATAGTCCAGGAAGCCTTTAATATGCAGCCTCTGGTTAGCAGCAAATACTGGAATCAGCAAGGCTTGAGTATCCGCAACAGCAGGATCTCAAACGGAGGAAATTCAGGAACAAATGCGGGATGCGATAGATAGTCTCTGAGCCTCCGATCGGCGCAAGAAGATCGGGCGGCTTTAGGTACTGCAGGCAAAGTCAATGCAAAGGCAATGCGGCTTCCCTGCAGAGCTCGACAATGAACAGGAACGAGGCTAGATGCTGGAACGAGGCAGCCGAGGAAGGCTGGCTGGCTGGATCTTAGTAGCTGGCCGAAAGGCCCGGTTCACTTGGACATCATGGCAATAGCGGTCGTTGGTACGAGATACTGCTAAGCAGGATCTCCCAGCTTTTATAGGATTTCTGTCAGCAGGGCCCGGTGCATCGAACATCAAACTAGATGATGGATGAGCCCCGGGTTGTTTTGACAACCTCAGTCCTGAAGAATGTGGGACCTCGTTAGTGCGAACCACCTGGACTGGGGAGTAGCGCTTACTGCTCCAAGTACCCGCTTCTGCTATCAGCTTGGTGGGCTCCGCTCGGCCTTGACATGCCTTTCGCATGGCATGTTGTTTAGGAGGCACAGGAGAACAGTGAAGAGGCCCACTGAAGGAGCCGGGAGTTAACCCAGCTGTGCTGGAAAGTTTCTGGAAGTCAAGCGGGCAAAATGCAGCCCCTAGGAAAGATGCCGTTGGAGGCGCTTGGGGTGCGACAGTGGGCAAGACTGCAGTCTGGTCATCAGCATCAAAGGCTTACCTGTCAACCCACTCTGCCAATACAATTGCAGTGTCCTACTTAACCTTATATGAAAAACTGAAAAATGGAGGCTTTGTTTGGTTTTTCAGGGATGGGAGTGAAGGTGGAGGCTAATAACTGTAATGAAAGAAACTCCTCCTGGAGCGCTCAAATGATTAAACCTTATTAAGAAGAACTCTATCTGTGGTTGAGTAGGGTTTATTTCTAATTTTAAGAACTAGCCCTTTCAATCACAAGGGAAAGATATGGGTTCTTGGTGGAAAGAAAGAAAAAAAGGAAAGAAGGAAAGCTTTTATGAACATACACAAAACAAAACAAAAAACATACTCTTGGGAAATCATTGAATGCACCAGGCCAGGCTGTGTAAGAGTTCAGCTCTTTTCATCCACTAAAACGTGTAAATCATACAAAGTTTCTCTTGAACAGCTTGAAAACACACTCGTTATTTTTGCATTACCATTGCAGCCTCAAAGACATTTGTATAGCCAGCATGAGACTTTGACCCTGAATCTGTTTTTAGAAACATTGACAAAACAGGATTTCAGGAAAGCAGCCTTCTTTTCATCAGAAAACACTGCCTCTGTGATGTTAGAATAGTCTGTTTGCAAACATTGTGCATTGACAAAGCTATGGCACCACTCTGGACTCGGTTTCCAAGACAAACATTCTTGTCCCAAATTATCTGGCAGTGATTCATATAATCCTGTTCAAAGCAGATTAATCTGGAATAAGATCCTGGGATATATGGCAGTGCATATCCAGCCTCGGGTTCCATCTACACTTCCAGATTATCTGATTTGAACTGGATTATATGCCACTGTAGTCTTGTATAATCCAGTTCAAAGCAGATAATCTGGATTATTTGATTTGATCGTTTGGATTATATGGCACTGTAAATCCAGCCTCAATTTACACTGCCATACAATTCAGTTCAATGCAGTTAATCTATATTCTGAAGAAAAGGGGCTTCACCTGAAGAGAAACATTAACTGATTATGTATTTAGTAGGCATGTTAGGTTCATTTGGAATCTTCATAGTTCATAATAAATTCGGAAATATTTCCTTTTTGAAGCGATTTTGAAGTTTTTAAGGAAACCGGAAGTCCCTTTGCCCTTCTGAAGCTTTTTTCGCCATTTCTCTTATGAATCAGTAAGTGAGTTGTAAATTATTTAGCTCAACCCCCCACCCCCCCCCTTTCGCTTCTGTTCCCTGGCCTCGGTTCAAGCCAGAGAAGCCTTCTAAACCAGTGTAGATGGGATGGATCTGCATCAGTTTAAACCAGTGTGGATGGATTCCTTTCCTTTCCCTCCCGCCTCCTGCGTCAGTCTTAAGCGAGAGAAGCAAGGTTTTAACTAGTGTGGATGGGATGGATCCGCGTCAGTTTAAACCAGCGTGGATTAATTCCTTTCCTTTCCCTCCCGCTTCAGTCTTAAGCGAGAGAAGCGGTTTTAACCAGAGTGGATGGATTTCTTCCCTTTACCCCCTCCCCCTTTCTGGAGTAAAACAACTACTTTCAATGTAAAGACCACCCAATGAATCAGGAAATAGCATTTTGAAACCATTAACAAAGGATTTGGAAGTCTTTGAAAAGTTTTGAACTTTTTTTTCTGTGAAAATCAGAATTGACTTTAGATCCGAACCATCAGCTCTCCTACATCTGAAACGAGTTTTGAACAATTTTTTTGATCAAACAAGCCTAGTATTTAGATATTGTTCTTTCGTATAGAACTGTCAGAAAACCACGTATTGTAAACATTTGAAGGGTTATACATGTTTCAGCTTGTGTAACCTTTCTAGGGGTATGATGTACCACATTGTGTAGAATCAGGCTTCTTCTACACTGGCATTTAATTGAGATTATCAAAGCAGATAATCCACATTATCTGCTTTGAACTGGATTATATGAATCTACACTGCCATATAATCCAGTTGAAAGCAGATAATGTGGATTTTATATGGCAGTGTAGAAGGGGCCTCAGTGTAATGTAGTAGCTTGGATATTGGACTAGAACTCTACATGGTCAAGGTTCAAATCCCTGTTCTGCCATGGAAACCCATTTGGGTGACCTTGAGCAATTCACACTCTCACAGTCTCAGAGGAAGGCAATGGAAAATCTTTTCTGAATAAATTTTGCCAAGAAAACCTGTAATAAGGTCTCCATAAGTTGGACTCAGCTTGAAGGCACATAGCAACAAGAAACTGGTGTGGAAAGATAAAGCCACCCACATGAACCAGATTAACAGTGGATTTAAGATGGACAAAAACAACGATATGAAAACCACTGCCATAAGATGTGGTGGTCGAAAATGTATACAGCTTCAAAAGAGGTAAGTTGATTGTCTATTAATGTCTATTAGCTACAACATCTATCAAGAAAATCAATTTTTGAAAACAGTATGCCTTGAAGTAGCATAGTTGCCTGGGGATACAAAAATCGGCAGGAACAATAGGTGTACTTTATGTGGGGCTTTCCTTGACTACTGTTTTGTGGTGTTGTTGTGATGAAAGAATATGTCCAAACCTTTGATAAATATTTATTACATTACTGCATACTTTTATCCTAGCAATTCAAATATTTTTATGGCGGTGTTGACACTTAATCTGATTAATCCAGGATAAACTAGGAGCAAACCCAGAGCCCTCTGGCCAACCATATAGCTGCCCAGGCTGAGGGGACATTGGAACCGCTGCTGCTGCTACTGTTTTGTCAACCACAAGTAGCTCCCTGTCAGAGGCATGCTGCAGATGTCACATTTCATATAGCTGGGCACCCTAGTGCTACTTAACCAGGAGGAATGCCACCAGAAAGCCTCAGGGGCTTTCTCCACACTGCCCTATAATCCAGTTCAAGGCAGATAATCTGAATTTTATATGGCAGTTTAGATGGGGCCTGGAAGGCAATCCCTTGTGGGTCTGACAGAGGTGTGGACAGGTGATTAGGCTGGATTCAGCCGGGTCCAGCTGTTACACTTCTGAAACTCCGGGATCACCCCAGAGTTAACTGGAGCTCTGGAGTAAATCCTGTTACTTCTTGAGTTGCATGAATAACTAAATGCAACACTTCTGCTGTGAATCCATCTGCGCATCCTCCTCCTCGTCCTGCAGCTGCTGAGAGGTGAGTCCACATTATTTGGGAAGTGTAGACATGGCCTAAATCATGAAAATGCAGGAATCCTTGGGTCCCATTATGTAATTTGTCTTCCAAAACAGATATCAGCCTAATAATAATAATAATAATAATAATTTATTTGTATTGCACCCTATCTCCCCGAGGGAACTCAGGGAGAATTCCAGCATATACAGACACAAAGGCCAACATTCAATGCCTAGAAACAACGAAACACATACTGTATACACAGTTAAAGGAAAAGGCTTCCCGTTTCATCTCCGGCTTTTGGGGATGGTCCTCATTTCTGTTTCTAAGCCGAAGAGCCTGCGTTGTCTGTAGACAAGTCCTAGGTCACATGGGGAAAAGGAAGGGGCCGGAGGCTGTTAGGAATGGTGGGAGTGGAAGTCCAAAACACCTGGAGGGCCAAAGTTTGCCCATGCCTGCTTTATAACAAAGAAAGGAGAAATATCTAAAATCTCTTAAAGATAAGAAAACTAAGTAGATAGATAGGTAGGTAGGTAGATAGATATGATAATCTTAATGTTTTTATCCAAAGTCTCTCAAGATTATAGTTTTTCCCTGCATCCATTCTACAGTGTAGAATTAATGCCATGTGATACTGGCCTTAACTGTCATGGTTACATACTGGGATTTCCAGTTTAGGGAGGTCCACTTAGCATTCTCAACAACTCAGCCCTTGGGCACTATTACATCATAGTCATGGCAGTTAAAGTGAAAAAAGTGAGCACTATAACAACATAGTGTGATATCGAAGTCTGTGTGAGAAGTTGTGCAGAGTAAAGGTAAAGGTTTCCCCTTGACGTTAAGTCTAGTCGTGACCAACCCTGGGGGAGTGGTGCTCATCTCCATTTCTAAGCCGAAGAGCCAGCCTTGTCCATAGACGCCTCCCAGGTCATGTGGCCGGCATGACTGCATGGAGTGCCATTACCTTCCTGCTAGAACAGTACCTATTGATCTACTCACATTTGCATGTTTTTGAACTGCTAGGTTGGCAAAAATTGGGGCTAACAGTAGAAGCTCACCCTGTCCTGTGGATTTGAACTGCCAATCTTCCGGTCAGCAAGTACAGTAGCTCAGCAGTTTAACCCATTGCGTCACCATGACCCCAACTGATGCCAAAAACCTTTATCAAGGGAATATGATTTCAAGCTGCCTGCTTTTTAATCTTTTCCACTTCCCATGTCCTTGGTTCCTGCTCCTTTATACCCATACACACTGGTTCCATCAATAGCTGGCTTGCATCTTTGTCACAGAACCCGAGCACATTGACTTTGAACCCCTAAATCCTCATTGAATAAACACTTGCCTTAGTCATTTTTTGCCATTCAATGTGGCTGTACTCACAGCCAAAATACCAATGAAGGCACTGAGCCAAGAGATAACAAGAGAACAACACCAAAGAAGACGGGGCTGTCAAGATACCATGCAGAGATATTGACATGGCTCAGTGAAAGCCTGGCATGTCATAGCAGACATCTGAGGAGGAAAATTGGATTTGTAGCTGTTAAGTCTACTGAGAGGAAAAATTAGTAGGCATGGGTTGTGTCAACATAAGTTCAGAATGCTTCAGTAAGGGGAAACTGAGGGCATTAGACAATGTAATAGTCAATCCAAGGAAAAGCGACTGTGTCAAACAATGTTAGAAATATTTTCAAGCGTCCAATTCAATTTTCAAGAATACTGAACCATTCAGCATGGCTCTCTTACCTTTTAAAAATTGAATTAGCAGCTGCAGTATGGGTGTTTGTTTGCCACTGTAGATGGAATAAATCAAATTAACTATTGCCATCTTAAAAGCGGGACACCAGCTCCTGTGGCTAATGAATGCTCAGTTTGAAAAATCTGATTTTTCACAAGGATTATTCTATTGACCCCCCTGTGTCCTCTCTGTCAATTCTTTGGTAAAACAAATGCCCTTTCACCTTAGAAATACTATGTCTAATCTGGACCCCATGCTTCCCTTCACAGAACTCTAACAGAATAATTATATACATACTTATCCATTCAGAAGTAAATTCCTCTGAGTTTGAGTGGACAGCTAAGTGGATTTGCATCATCAGCATTCACATCCGCTCAAATTAAGGCCCATCATCTTTTCAGTTCTGTAGAGCCAGTCTGGAAAAAAATATTATAGAGCTGCCTACTCACATTACATGTACCTGGCTAACCATCTAATCTGATGTGATAAAAGTTATTACTTTATCACTGACCTGAATGGATAATTACATTATGGCTCATTAGCAACAAGGCAGCAATCATTTCTTTTGCCTGCAGAAGAAAGATCAAGGTTTACTGGAAGATGTCTGACTGATTTGCAATAGATTGGCAATTAGACCCTGAACATCCTAATCATTTGAGTTGATTTTTGAGGTAAAAGGAGTGTGAATGAGGTGCGCTGCCACCGGGTAGATGGGTCCTAGACTATAGCATCAAAGCCAAACATTAACAGCTTTCCAGTGATGTAATGACAGTTGTTTTCAGTAGGTCCTGCTTTACTTGGAAGTTTAAAGATATGGAAGTAGCTGGGAACAGACTGGTGGCCCTTCCACACTGTTCCAGAATATCAAGGCAGAAGATCCCACATTTGAACTGGGATATATGGCAGTGTGGACTCAGATAACTCAGTTCAAATCAGATATTGTGGGATTTTCTCCCTTGATATTCTGGGTTATAGGGCTGTGTGGAAGGGCCCTGGGGAGACTGTCAGTAAATTGGTTTTCCAAAAATCGGTTTTCTGGGTTCAAAATTCTTTTGTTATATGTGCAACAGTGAGGACTCTTGTACTGATATATGCAGTATACCATGAAACTGTTGTCTTTGTATCTCTGCTAATAGATTGGAATTTCTGGATATAGTTCAATTCAACACTCTCTTTTAGGACCTTTCCACATAGCCATATAACACAAAATATCAAGGCACAAAGGCCGTAGCCAGGATTTTGATTCAGGAGGGGCTGAGTCTGAATGAGAGAGGGTCTACCCTAGCAAACATTTTGCATCGTTATCCCAATACCCCCATGCATATGGGATATATTGAGCATGGTGATCAGATCATGATATGAATAAGCATAACAATTTAAATAATGTACCAGTGTTGCAACCTAAACTTGGACGGGCCTTTAGTAAACCATCACACAGCAACTGTGGTTAAATGCTTTATTTAGAATAAGTAAAAATAGGCAAAGAAGGCAAAGATAGAATAGTTCAGTGATGCTCCCAGCATCCAGTGTAGAAAAGCAATAGTCTTTAAGAGTCCAATAAGTGAGCTATAATCTTGGTGCCACAATTGGCTAAATCCAGAAGTTTCTTGATACAAAGCTTGGTAAGATTTAGAGTCCAAAAACAAGAAGGCTCCCCTGGCCCAGACAAAGTTCTATGAAGCTTGGCAAGGTAGCTAAAATGTTGGCACAAGATCCCGAGCTCATTCTGGGCTGAATCTTTATAGGCCCCGGTTGCTTTGATCTAGAATACACTGACTACATCGGAGCTCTCTCACAGGAACGGCTGGGAAGCTTTTCGTTCCCACCGCATCTCGTTCCGATTGGAATGTAAGCTTGTTAGTGCAACCACCTGGCCTCTCGGGAGGATCAGTTGCTTCATGGTACCAGGCTTCCTTATCGGCCTGTGAAACCGTAGGGCTGCGCCTGTCCTTGGGCGCTTGGAGTTCACTTAGAGGTTGCTGCAGAGGTTTGCTTCCAAGTCTCTCTGAATCTTTGGTTTTAACATGGCGTTGGTCTGGTTTGCTCCTAGTACCTGGCTGGGGTGTGACAGCCAGTAATTCTCGCGGACCACGCTGAGAATTTCAGGGGGGGGCCTGAAGCCTCTCAAGCCCCCCCCCCCCCCGGCTACATGCCTACCAAGGCAGATAATCCACAATATCTGCTTTGAATTGGGTTATCTGAGGCCCCTTCCACACAGCTTAATAAAATACCACATTTTCTACTTTGAACTGGAATATATTGCAGTGTGGACATAGATAACCCAATTCAGAGCAGAGACTGTGGGATTTTCTGCCTTGATATTTTGGGTTATATGACTGTTTGGAAGGGCCCTGGGTCCACACTGCCATATAACCCAGTTCAAAGCCGATCATGTGGGATGTTATACAGCTGTGTGGAAGGCGCCTTAGTCAATATGGATGTGGAAGGCCTATACACCAACATCCTGTGCCAGGATGGACTACAGCAAACCTAGAACTCGTCTACACAAGCAAAAAAAATTTGTTTGTTGTTGTTTACCAAGTCTGTCGCCTCCATGCTTTCTCCCTCTATTTGCTAGTTATAAATCAGTCTGGTTGCCATAATTTTGATTTTTTCAAAAATGTTTAACTGCAATGCAGCTTTCTTCTTTCACCTTGGTATCATCTGCATATCTAAGGTTGTTAATGTTTCTTCCAGCAATTTTAATTCCAGCCTTGGACTCGTCAAGCCCTGCACGTTGCATGATGTATTCTGCATACAAGTTGAATAGGTCTGGTGAGAGTTTATACCCCTGCCATACTCCTTTCCCAATCTTGAACCAATCTGTTGTCCCATGGTCTGATCTTATCGTTGCTACTTGTTTGTTATATAGATTCCTCAGGAGACAGACAAGGTGGCTTGGAATCCCCATACCACCAAGAACTTGCCACAATTTATCATGATCCACACAGTCAAAGGCTTTAGAATAGTCAGTAAAACAGAAATAGATGTGTTGTTTCTTTTCCAGAAACTCCTTGCCTTTCTCCATTATCCAGTGGATATTGGCAATCTTGTACTCACTCTGAATGGACTGTTGGCTCACCCCAAAACACACATTGGCTTCTGCTGAATATTGCAAGGTTTGGGGGTTGTGGTTGTTGTTTTTTTTAAAGTTTTGCCCCTCTTTTGGGTAATAGTGAAAGTTTCAAATATTTTCTCATGTATACACTTACTTACAAGAATTTTTCTCTGGTAAGCAAACTCAAGGAATGATCCCCTAAATTAGATCGTGACTATTCATAAACATAGAGCCCATGTGTCTCTCTGTGTATCTGTGCCGTCAAGTTGCCTGTCAACTTATAGAGACCTATGAATTTGATCGGTCCTTTTAAATATGAGGAGTATTTATTTTTTCTTTATTTCCAATATTTCTATCCTGCCCTTCTCAACCCCCGAAAGGGGACTCAGGGCAGATACTCAGAGGTGGTTGCCACTAAGCTGAAATGCCTACTCGTTTGTAGATGTTATGTCTGTTCTGAGCTCATCTCATTGATGGGGTGTAATTTCTGCAAACTATTGGTGCCCATACGGAGCTAAACAACTGCCCAGCCAAATAGTGAGGAACCTGAGCTCTCTATGTCTGCAATATGCAATTTTTGCAAAATCTACTTTAGGAGATTTTTTTGCAAAATCTACCTTCACTCTTGGGGGACTTTCAATTCTTGTAACATGGCTGCATCCTGTGGGACTTCTGAAGGGCTTTCTGTCATGGTTCTCTTCTCTACTTTTTGTTCCCAGTCGTGTTAAGAAGAATAGTGAGGATTCCAGAGGCTGTGGAATGGGCAGTGGTGTGTGTGTGTGCTGGCCATGGAACACATTTTGAAATGTCTGAGAGAATGTAGAGGCAATATTTTAAAGGAGTCATGGAGAAATGTAGAGTTTGATTTGTGGAAATAAAGCAATCAGTTGTTTAAGATATGAAGTACTTGTATTTTTGATGCTAGTTACAGGACTTTTGTTAAACAGATCCAGGGTTTGTTTGGAAGGGGCATGAAAGGGCAGCCAATTATTTCTCAAACTGCCTAGTTTGATCTCTTTGGCTCAAGAGAATAACTGGGAAGACTGTTGTTTTCACTCAGGTTGACCCCAGGCAGATATATGGGCCCCCACTGTGTGTTGTCTGGCACTGAGTCGGAATGGTATCATCCTGTTCACTTAATCATGGGATGTATCCATATGGTTCAGCTCACAAAGAGGCCAAGACCCTTTGAACAGAGGATTGTCACTTATCATTGGGGAATGGATGGATGATGTGATTTGGACAATAGAGAAGCAACTGGTTTCCACTCAGTTGAAGGTAGGTGTGTGTGTGTGTGTGTGGGGGGGGGGGGGATAAATGAGTCTAAATTTTCAAATGAAGTTCAGCAATATTTACTTCCCCCATGAGCTCAGAATATCTAGGATTTCATGGTATGCATTGTATTACCTCTGCTTCCCCTTTCCTTAAATAAGGGCACTTCCTGACAGGGCTTAAACCAACGCCTGCCCCCCAAAACTGGGCTTTCCTGGTGGGGTGTCCCCATGCCATCCTAGTAACTTATGCAATGTCATGGGGCCACCCCCAAGCCTTAAAAGCTTAAGAAAGGACTGGTTTGCCATTACGCTGCTATGGTAGGACTTTTGGCGCATAGAAATGACATGCAAGGAGCTGGGGAGGGGGATCAGGAGCAATTTTGCTTCCCCCCTCCCCCCAGCCTCCTGGCACGTCATTTCTACATCCCTGGAGGCCTGCCAAAGCAGCATAACAGCAGACTGCTAAGTTTTTAAAAATTTTTAAAGGGTTTTGGGGGGGCTGTTGAGGTGGATGCTCTCTGTGGTCATAGAGCCATTGAGAGGGCTATGGGGACTGATCCTTGGGTACTCCCAGGACTACCGGGAATCAGTTCCCACAGGCCCCATACCCAATTAGACCAGGGTCTTTCAGGAAGGCCTGGATTTAATGGGGATATTTTTGGATCAATGGAGTGGAGGCAGGACAACTCAATGCCCCATGCAAAAAGGTGCTTATGCATAAATCAATAAAAGGATGCTGGTCAGAGTGTCATTTTCCAAGGATGTGGTCACTTCTTTTTCATATTCCCAGGTTCCACTTATTAGCACTTAAATATGAAGAGCTCGTGCCACCAAGAACTTTAAACCACTGAACAATAAACAATGAACAATCTGTTTTATTCATCTGAAAAATATTTTAGGCTTCACTTATGCTTCCATTCTCACTGTAGTACATAGAGAAAAGTTCCTTTCACTTCATTGACACCAGAACCAAGAACAGCACAATTCCACACAAGAATAATTTGGTGATACAACAATCAGTACAAAGATACATGAATGGTTGGAAAGCTCTCAGTTTCAGATATTTGCATGCATGTTGTTCAGTTTCATGGATACTTTTGACACATCAGTGTTAACAGTTGAAAGAGCAATGTTTTCATATAATTCTTGAGATTCAAAACATCTGAAGTTGTGAAACAGAATGACCAAATCCTTTTGAAAATTCTTGTTGAGAAATCCATAGAAAAATGGATTGACACAAGTGGAGATCATGGCTACCAAATGGCACAAAATAAATATCACATTGTGATGGCAACTAATCAGGGCCTCATAGTTCCAGTCAAACATAACGTTAAATACGTTCAAAGGTAACCAACATGCTCCAAAGGTCACAACAATTGAAATCAACATTGCATTAATCCTTTTGCTTTCATTGAGTCTGTTCTCATTCTCCTTTATGTTATCCACTTTCCCATACCTCTTCTGAAGACACACAAATATCCTCAAGTAACAGATGAAAATGAAACCTAGTGGGAAGAAGTACTGGCAAACTAACATAGTGGTTGTATAGCCTTGTCGTTCTTCAATGGAAGGCCACATCTCAATACAGACTACTTTGTTCGTATAGATATCACTGTGGTTATTGAGGGGATAATCAGCGATTTGGTGGAATATAAAAAATGGTGTTGATATAATTATAGAAAATGCCCAGATGAAGACAATACCCCAGAAGGCATGTGAAATTTTGGGCTTCCAACCCCGTGGGTTCACTATTAATTGATACCTCTCAATGGCAATTAGTACAAGTGAGAATGTAGAGACAGTGACAGACATGCTTTGTACAAAGTTATTCATTTTACACATGGCTTCTCCAAAAACCCAGTAATCCATCAAAGTGTATGCGGCAGTGAAAGGAATGCACATGACACAGATGAGAATATCAGACACAGAGAGGTTGGCTATCAAAATGTTGGTGACATTTTGGCTTTCTTTCTGTTTCCCAATGATAACAATCAGGCAGAGATTGCCAAGAAGTCCTACTAATGTGACTATGGCATAAGCTGTGATGAGCAAGAAGACTGCAGGAAAAGATGGCTGGCAGGTCTCAAAGTGGGAAAATAGGGAGTGAGTGTTGTTTCCAGCAGGTGGATCCATGGTGGCCTCTTGGACGACTTTATCCATCATGAAATACCCCTGAAATTACAGGTATAATTAGAACTGAGAACTCTCAATTTTGGGTCTTCTTTGCATACTGATGAAAGTTAGTCTTTTGAGATTAATTTAACACTGTTCTTTTTAATAGGGTATTTCTGAAGACACACACACATGCACAGCCACTAACTTAAAACAACTGGAGCAAGCTATCAATTGCCACAATAGGAAGTTATGTAGAGCTCCAGGGAACATGTAAGTTTTATTTCAATAAACTCCTTAGGCTGACTCTGCATATAGAATAAATGCAGCTTGATATCACTTTAACCACCATATATCAATGCTAGGATTTGTAGTTTGGTGTAGCACCAGCAGTTGTTGGCAGAAAGGCTTTGTAAGGTGACAATATCCATGATTCCATAGAATTGAACCATGGCAGTCAAAGAAGTGTTAAGCTATATTAATTCTACAATGTAGGTGCAACCTGACTCATAGAATCATAGAGTTGGACGAGACCTCATGGGCCATCCAGTCCAACCCTCTACTAAGAAGCAGGAAAATTTATTTATTGTGTTTATTTATTTGCCATACTTGTACCTCGCCCTTCTCTACCCCAACAGGGGGAACTCAAGGCGACTTACAATGGCATTCAAAGAGATTTCCTTTGGTACAGAGGAGAGCAATGGGAGCACACATGGCAAAGTCTGCTCTAACAATGAAGGTTCATCAAGGAAAACTTCATTTGTGTAAATGTGGAAAGACTGCTGTGGAGAGTCAGTAAATATGGTCAGATCCATGTGTCTTACTGCCTTAGAAAATATGCTTTAAGTTCATTGCTGTGTGTCATGTTTGCTTCTCTCTGCCATTTCATGCACATGCACATTCTTTCTTTCAAACTGAAATCTTTATACTGCTTGCAAAAATCGGTGCAACATTGCACTTCTCAACACTGTGCTGATTGCGGGAGGATATTGCATGGCAACCTTCCTTCATGGGCATTCCTAACTATAATGGACCCCAACAGAAAAGCTACCGGAAAACAGAGCAAAGACTGTGGACTTTCTTGTGCTGCTGTGAGAGACCCAATGCTTTTTCTGCTAACAGTAAAGGAAAAAGGATCAATATCTCTCCAGATGTATTTGTAATATCTCAACCCTACTGAAATGGGGCGGAGGCAACAGCCCTACTTTTTGCAAATGGCAAGAAAAGTCAGTGGAAGAAACTAGTTCAGCACCAGGTACGACTTTGGAACAGATGCTGTTAGTAGTAATAATAATAATGGATCTAAGCTGGGACCATGTTTGAGAAGTCTCTCAGTAAATATACTTATGCCATTCCTACATATATGACATCTGAAAACAAAGCCATCAAACAAGACTAGTTTCTGGCAGAACCTGGATTCCAGTGAGACACTATCAAAATGAAATAGATTTAATGCTATGAATGAAAACAGGTGTTTCTAAAAGACACCAGTTGTTTTGGCTTCTGTCTTATTATGGGGAAGGAGTAAATCCACCATGTGTGATGGTAAATCTCCATGCGTCTCATGAGACTTTCCACAATTTGAATATCACTGATCATTCTGTTTATCATCACCAGAATAAAATATTGACGTGTAATTATTTTCCAACCTATTTCCTAATTTTCACACTTAAGAGACTTACTTTGCAAATTATTTCCAGATTTACATTTGTTTTGCTGCCCTTTAATCAAAATCTGTTTAATTATGTTATTTATACAGATGGCCCTCTACATTTGTGGGTTTGATGTTTGTGGATTTGATTATTCACAGATTTTATTAAAATGTTATTTCTAATCTCTACTTTCTCCAGCATGACTCTTCTTCAGTGCTTTGAATGCAATTTTCATGTTTCTTGGCAGGGTGTTGGACTGCATGGCCCACAAGGTCTCTTCCAACTCTATGGTTCCATGATTCAACTTCTGCCAGAATTATACCAGAGTTATTGTGGAGGACATAGAGATTCTTAAATAAGTGTTCTAAAAGGTAAAAAGTTTTTTTTCTTTATAGTTTTTCCACTTTCACTGGGGTCTTGTACTTCCAACTTCAGTGAATGTGGAGGGCTGACTGTGATAACTTAGATATTCTTATTATTTATTAAAATATTTATATACTGTCTTATGAATGAGGCTCTCAAGGAAGCATACAGCGAATTAACTTAGGACAACAAATCACAATAGCAATATTTTAAAATGTTTTAATATATTAAAACATGTCTCACTTAATACTAATTTTATTCTGTATATTTCCTCACACTCTGAATTACCCTACTTATATCTCGTCAAAGATAGATATAAACCATAGGATTTTTAAGGTTATTTATACAGAAATGCAGCTTTACTTGTTGCTACAGTATCCCAAAACTCTTACAGGCAGTCCCTAGGTTATGAATAAGACAGGTTCTGTAGGTTTGTTCTTAAGCTGAATTTGTATGTAAGTCAGAAAAGATACATTTCAAAGTGTAACTCTAGCCAAAAATATATTGTTTTAGTTTTGGAAAGCCATGGGAAGGGTTAACACCCCTGTAGTGCTTGTTTGGCTGTCTGTGCCTTGTTTAGAAGATTTCACCTCACTTTCTTTCCCTGTGACCATTGGATATTGAAAATGTTGGGTTGATTAGTGAGAAAGTGGACACACTTTTTCCCCCATGATAAGTCTTTCAGGAGTGAATTTCCCTTCCTAGCAGCAGATTGGCTTTCACTTTCTCTTGTCTCACTCCTGTTTGCAACTAGGGACTTTATCAAATGTAGTCTTCTCTATGTTTTCTGCACTGCCAAAACAGAGTCCCATGGAAGTCATCACGATGCAATGTCATTTCCGGTGGGACTCCATTTCTGCAGCACAGAGAAATGGAGTCCAGAATGCCCTTTGTGGAGTTGGGTGTTACCCAACTTCAAACAGGAGAAAGCGGGGAAAGACTGACCTCAATGGATGGCAGAAGATGGACCGCAATGGGAGGGAATGGAACAAGACTGTTCCCTCCACTTTCCCCTGCTTGTGGGATGCGTTTGATGAGGTCCTAGGAGTAGTATATGTCGTATGTTTGTAACTCAGTGACTGTCTGTATTTGAAATTATTCTAATTTGTTCCTGATCCACTTATCTTCAATAATATTATATATTTCATTCATTAAACATATCCCTGAATCTATATATCTCAGACTTTTCTTTTCAACATTCACATGTCTATTGAATTGTGGGTCAGCTTTTGGCTGAAGCAAGTGGAAATTTAGATTATAGTAAAACTTATTTCAAAATCTAGGGAGACTGACAAAAAGGCACTGACTTCATTTGGAGGCGAGTGTGAACTTTGGCAACGCTTATGCCAAATGTGTGCATCCGGCAGGTAGAAAAATGTCTGGCAGCACTATTCCAAAAGCTTGAATCTTTTTAATTTGCTACCTCCCTATATCTCTGTTTAATTGCTTTATGATAAGCCAGTTCTTTGTTGTTTTTATGATGTCAGTCAGTCAGTCAGTAGCCTTTATTTCGGTCAACAAACCATCGGCTAAGTTTTTATGATGTAATAACAGTTGTGTGAATATATTGATCTCTTGGTTAGAAAGCATGAATCTGAATTTTAGGTAGAGCTTTAGGAAATTTCTTTACACTGCCTGCCTGTGCTGCAAGCCATACAGAACGGCCTGACAAAATTCTCACAGAAATACAGACAATTCCTTTCAGTAGCCAAAATATGACTCACCGTGGTCCATTGATGAAGTCACAATGAAATATAAACCAGGAGCAATCAGTCTTCGCTTCTCACAGTCAGTGTCCTGCTGTTACAAGTCAAAGCCAGGATGAGGAAGGAAAACAGGGGAGATTTAAGAGGCAATGCAAATAATCATTCTTATCTTTTTCTACAAAAGCTTTTGTAGGATGTTTCCAGATGAAGCTTTTAGTGTAAGTTTTCCACATTTGCAGAATTTTAGCAGGATCAAGGTGTTATTGGATTCCAGCTATAACTGTCCTGTTTTTCTCCACGACATCCAATACTTTCTATTATTATGTAGGCCTATTTATTATTTACAGTATTTGTACCCCACCCTTCTAAACCTCCCCTCCCCCCCCGGGGGGGGGCGGGCGGACTCAGAGCAGCTTACAAGGCACAATTAGATGCCGACAACAATACACAATATAAAATCACAAATACAAACAGGTTAAAAATATCAACAGTTAAACAATTATCAGTAATCAAATTAAATTAAAAATTCCATCTATATCAAGTCCATATCCTATCAATCACGGTAAACCATATTCTCATGTCCGTCGTCATATTAGTCCATTCCAAGTAAAGTGCTGCATTAAGTTACTATGCAAAGGCCTGGTCTCACAGCCACGATTTTACTTTCTTCCTAAAAGCTTGGAGGGATGGGGTCGATCGTATTTCGCTTGGAAGCACATTCCATAGGTCAGGGGCCACAGCCGAGAAGGCCATGTCTCTTGTCCCTGCCAGCCGCCATTGAGATGTTGGTAGAAGCGAGAGCAGGCCTCCCCGGATGATCTTAAGCTATGAGGTGGGACGTAGAGGCAGATGCGTTCGGACAAGTAAGCTGGGCCAGAACTGTATAGAGCTTTAAAAGTCAAAACCAGCACTTTGAATTGAGCCCGGAAGTGGACAGGCAGCCAGTGGAGCTGACATAGCAGGGGGTGGTATGCTCCCTGAATGTCACTCCGGTTAGTAACCTGGCTGCCGCCCGTTGGACTAGTTGAAGTTTCCAAACTGTCTTCAAAGGTAGCCCCACGTAAAGTGCGTTGCAGTAATCTATTCGAGATGTGCCCAGAGCATGGACCACCGTCACCAGATCAGACTTCCCAAGGTATGGGCGCAGCTGGCGCACAAGTCTTAACTGTGCAAAAGCTCCCCTGGCCACCGCCGAAACTTGGGGTTCCAGGCTCAGCAATGAGTCCAGGATCACTCCCAAGCTGCGAACCTGCGTCTTCAGGAGGAATATAACCCTAGCCAACACAGGCTGTAACCCTATGCCCTGTTCGGCCTTCCGACTGACTAGGAGGACCTCTATCTTGTCTGGATTAAGTTTCAATTTGCTAACCCTCATGCAACACAGGCTGTAACCCTATGCCCTGTTCGGCCTTCCGACTGACTAGGAGGACTCTATCTTGTCTGGATTAAGTTTCAATTTGCTAACCCTCATCCAGTACGACACAGCAGCCAAGCACTGGTTCAAAGTCTGGACAGCCTCCTTAGTGACAGATGGGAAGGAGTGACAGATCTGGACGTCATCTGCGTACAGATAACACCTTACTCCGAAACTCTGGATGATCTCTCCCAGCGGTTTCATGTAGATGTTAAATAACATCGGGGACAGTACTGAACCCTGAGGGACTCCACAAGACAACGGTTGCAGAGCCGAACAGGTGTCACCCAATAACACCTTCTGAGACCGACCCTCCAGAAAGGATTGGAGCCACTGCAGAGCAGTACCTCCAAGCCCCATTTCTAAGAGGCACTCCAGAAGGATACTGTGGTTAATGGTATCGAAAGCCGCTGAGAGGTCCAGCAGCGCCAACAGGGACACACTCCCCATGTCGAGCTCCCGACGTAGATCATTCACTAAGACCTAAAGCCAGACTGTGCCGGATCAAGATAATCGGTGCCTACCAGAAATCCCTGGAGTTGCGAGGCCACCACATGTTCCATGACTTTGCCCAAGTAGGGGAGATTGAAACTGGCCTATAGTTGACTAATTGAGTGGGGTGGCGGCCTCACCTCTCCCGGGGTGTAGGCAAACCTTATTTTCACTAATTGCACATGCGTGGCGGCGTCCCCGTGGGGTCCAGTGATCCCGCCCAGGCACATTTTTCAACAGCGGCTTTCCCATAACAGCTTGTTTTCCAGTGATGGTTTTTCAACAGTGGTTTTATAACAGCTTGTTTTAAGCTGGCTGGAATGTTTCCTTCCTGTAAGGAGGCATTAACCACCACATTAACCCACTCTGCCAAACCCTCTCTGGCTTCTTTTATCAGCCAGGACAGGGGTCTAGGATGCATGTGGTAGGCCTCGCTTTTCCATGAATCCTGTCCATATCCTCGAGCTGAACCAATTGAAATGAATCCATCAAAACTAGACAAGCAGATGCTCGTATCACATCTCCAGAGACTGCAGTTAAAAGTGGTCAGAGCAACTTTGTCTGTGAAGAACTTAAATCCTCACAGTGGTCCTCCAAGTCATCTGGGCGGATTTAATAGTCCTCTGACAACCGACGTTCTTCACAGATGTATTCTGTGCCCTCTAGGCCTCAGATAAGAACCAGATCTTTTTTTGCTTCCGACGTCACATACCCTCTAGCCTCTTCTTTTTTTGCTTCATCGCTGCCAGCTCCTCAGTAAACCAAGGAGCTGGTTTAGCTCGGTTACTCGGGAGGGGGCACTCTGGAGCGATCGTGTCAATAGCCCTTGTCATCTCCCTGTCCCAGAGAGGGACTAATTAGAAAAAATGTTAAGGAGGGAAAGACAGAAGAGCTGCACATGTTTTTTTGGTGGCAGCAGTACATGGTACTAAATCCTTATTGGCACACTATATTAGAGTTGGCAGAGCAGCAGGAATAGAAAACGTCAGGGTGCTCTACCTGTGAATGTATATTGAAAATGGGCCACACTAGCCATTTCATCTGCTTTCCCTTGCCACTGCTCCATGTCCCAAGAAAGGGCCAGTGTTAGCATAATATCGATAATTGGGCTGCTGTGAGTTTTCTGGGTTGTGTGGTCATGTTCCAGAAGCATTTCACCCACATCTATAGCAGGCATCCTCAAACCTCTCAACCTCTGAGGGTGCCTGCCATAGATGTGGGCGAAATGTCAGGAGATAATGCTTCTGGAACATGGCCATACAGCCTGGAAAACTCACAGCAACCCAGTGATTCCAGTCATGAAAGCCTTTGACAACATAACATGGACAATGTCTTAAAAATGCCAGAAATGCCTTTTTTTGTTTTCGTTTTTTGTTTTGTATATTTGACCTTTATGGTATTTTTTTTGGAAGTGTGGGCAACCATCGTTACACACAGCTAGAGTTCAGTAGTGTTGACTTTAGCATTACAATTTGTAATGGCTCATTACAGGAGGTCTTTTAACAGTGGTTGGAAGACCATCTCTTAGAAGTGCATTAGCTGTGTATTCTTGCATGGATGGGAACTGGACTACATTGATGTTTTAATATGTGTATTTCATTGAGAGAGCTGACTTGTTTTCTTCTGCCTTGAAGACTGGGACTCGGAGCAATGAGTTCAAGTTACAGGAAAGCAGATTCCACTTGAACAACAGGAAAAACTTCATGACTATAACTGCCATACAACACTAAAACTCTCTGCCTCGGAGGGTGGTGGAGACTCCTTCCTTGGAAGTTTTTAAACAGAGTTTGGATGGCTATCTGTCAGGGGTACTTCAATTATGCCTTTCCTGAATGTTTATGTACATTGTGATGTTTTAATGATGTTTTATGCTATGTTTTTAATCTGTGTTGCTGTTTTTATGTCACTAGCCCGCCGGGAGTGGCGGCATAGAAGCTGAATAATAAATATATAAATAAATAAATAAAATGTAAGGGGGTGTGACTAGATCAGTGGTTCTCAACCTGTGGGTCCTCAGGGTATTTTGGTTTACAACTCCCTGAAATCCCAGCCAGTTTACTGGCTGTTAGGATTTCTTTGAGTTGAAGGGCAAAACATCTGGGGACCCACATAATACTGTAGTGTTCCTCACCCCCCTATCCCTTGCAAAATGCAAGAAAATTATAGAGGAAGCATATCACTGTCTAAACACATCATCTACACAAATCTTTTGCATACATCACTTAGATATCTTCAGCTTTACACTTATTCTCTCAATGCTTATGTCAAAACTAAACAGAACTGGGAATTGCCTCGTTTGGGAACTACTGTATAATCATTTTTCTACTTGGAAGGCATGTTAGAATATAATTAAACATTAAGCATATTGATTATATTTCTGGATATAGTTGGATTATATTTCTGGAAGGAGGGAGAAGCTTTGGAGTAGAGCATCTAGGATTGAGGGGAATAGCCCTTACCCATGCATGGGAAAACTTGGGTCCTCCAAGTGTTTTGGACTTCAACTCCCACAATTCCTAACAGCCTCAGGTCCTTTACTTTTCCCTCAGCTGCTTAAGTGGAAAGGGCCTGCAGCTGTTAGGAATTGTGGGAGTTGAAGTTCAAAATACCTGTAGAGCTGAAGTTTGCCCATGCCTACCTTACCATAACAAACCTGTGTAACAGAAAAGCAGATGGGAGGAAAAGGTTAACACCTCCAGACAGCTTCTGTGCTGTAAACCTTTCTAGCTGAAGCTTCTAGTCTTTTTATATGCTTTGCCAGGAAATTTCTCTTTTTATTCTTACTGCGACAGGAATTATTGCATTTTTATATAATATCTTATTTGAAATGCATTTTTGTTTCAGTGGGAGACTGATTCAACTTGCCAATTGAAGTGCCTTGTGAATCAACAAAAGCCAGTTTTGGAGGGTCTTCAGGAAAGGCTTCCCATTGGCTCAGGAAAGGGCAAAAGCCATGGAGTGGGAGGCAAAATCAGCAACAGTGTTGACCCCACACTGTGTACATTCAGAGGTGCAGCTGTTGTATTGCAAACAAAGTTATCACCAGCCATGTGTTAGACCTGTAGCTGTGTCCATTGCAGATTTTTTTTAGCTTAGTCTCAATGGCACCATACATACTCATATTTATGATGTTTAAATCAACTCACAAATGAAGATGACTACCGTTTTTTTAGGGAGGGGGCTACAACGATAAAACCTGGTAAACTTAACTAAAAATTAAAATAACTCCCCCCCCCCCATAATGGAATAGTGGCATTTTCATTAATAAAACAGTGAAACATATGGGTCCTGGTTATTTTGATTGCATTTGATCAATTGTTCTTTTAACATTTGTCCTAAAAAAATTAAATATCTACTCTTTTTCCTTGTTATATGTTTTGCTTATTTTTTCCTATATTATTATATTGCTTCTTATATATTATGGAAAACTTGAAAACACAAATGCATCTACAAGAAACCATATAACTATCTTTCTATTTCTTACAAAGAGTGTTCAGATCTAAAAGCACAATATTGTTGTAACAGACTTTGGGATTCCTCTGGAATAAGCAGTAGTCCTAAATCTACTGAAGTCAGAGGCATTCCATCACTCAAAAAAGAACCTGTATTATTTGCTAAGGGTACATTTGCTGGGGGGGGGGGGGATTGTGTGCAAATCTATCTGAGTTTTGTGTACAGAAGTATTGGGATTATGCAAAAGGACTAATCAAAGTGAAGAAGTGAGAAACCTCATTCATTAATATAAGGCATGTACCATCATCTATCTCTCTCCCCTCCTATCTTCCTCCAGAACCTATAAACTATACAGTACAGTCTATAGTATACTATCTAAGTTTTAAAAATGGATATAATCAGTTTATAAATCTTTATTTTGACTATAGTGTATTTCCATGTCAGTTTATAGATTTGGAAGCAATCTATGATACAACCTATGAATTATAATAATAGTAATAAAACATTAACAAAAAACTCAATTTAACTCATTTTTTAAAAAACCTGATGGTGTCTTCCAAAAGATTTTTTCTTAGCACACAACTTTATCCAAATAGCTGCTAAGGAATTTTTTGAAAAGATCCACAGATGCCCACAAAGGGAATGCATCAGATGGAAATTTGGCTAATGAATTCTCGTTAAGTATTTCTTTTAAAAATTGATCTTTTGGTTATTTAGGATTTAGTAAAACCTCCCCCAGAAAGAAACAATGTAAGATTCCAAATAAAGTTACAAAGACTAGACTTGTAGAAATATGGAAAAAGTGGTACTTTGAAATACAATTCTCCCAAATAGTTCTGAGTGCTTTTAATGTTCCCAGTCTAACAGCACCGACTCCTGCTCTGGTGTTGGGTAAAAAGTCTAGATGCCCACAAAGTAAGTTTTTAAAAATGAGAGAAGTTATACCTTATAGATATTCCAATTTCTTACCTTTGAGGAAATTTCAGATACAATTTCCTCTCCTTTGATTTGACTGGTCTTCTTTCCCTTTTCATGCTAAATACTGACAAAATCAGCAAGTGCATGTCCTGCGTCCAAAGGGCTCAGAAAAGCATTGGCTGTGTTAGCTAAAGCAACAGAAGGAAATCCTCTTCGTTTCTCTACCTTCTGAAGCAAACTGACTGGTGGAGTTTTCCCACTGGGAACTGAAACTACCATAGTGAAGAAAGAGCTGCTGCTAGGAGAGTAACTACGAATTAAGACAAATTCCAGATTCTAAAGAGGAGAGGAAAAACCAATGAGGAGGCAGCTGGGAGGAGAGACCAGTAGTCATGGGGACAAT
The DNA here is from genome assembly GCA_030556195.1 of Anolis apletophallus. Lineage (NCBI taxonomy): Eukaryota > Metazoa > Chordata > Lepidosauria > Squamata > Anolidae > Anolis > Anolis apletophallus. The sequence continues at coordinate 75,994,411 of JARBWK010000001.1, forward strand.
CTTTTTATGAATGTTTTTCCAGGCAATATCTTGCCACCTGATTTGCAGTTATCTGTTCCATGTCATATTTTTATTTACTTAAAGAAAGAATCCATGCTGGATTTCACACATTATAAATATTTGCAAATGGCTTATTGCTTCATTGTAGTTCTTTTTTCTTTTTCCTCTGCCAGGCACTGCTGAAGTTGCATATAATTTTTCCCATTGTAAGTCTTTTATATTTTTCTGTCAGTCATTCATGTCAACTGGGATTGTTTTTCAGTTGAATTCTGAACACTGTATCATGTATGCATCTGGCATCTGTTGATCATTTAGAACCATAGACATGAAGATATTTGGGATCTATATAATTTTCTTAGTGTCTTCTTACATGCATTATCTCAGTAATCCTTACAAAACCCCTGCAATGGAGATGAGCCCTATTATTCCAGTATTGCAGATGGGGGAATGCAGGGGAAGAAAATAGATGGAGGGCTGAGATATCAGAAAATGCAATGTTAGAACTGATAAGTTTTGTATAACTAAGTCACATATATGTATGATACATAACATAGTTAGTGTGTTAGGCTACATTATATGGATCTACTCTGGGTTCAAACTGCATTATATGGCAGTGTAGATTCAGTCCTGGAAAATAATAGCACTAAAATGTAATCTTTTGTTTTAAATATTTTAGAATCTAAGAGGAATTGTGTTAGATAAAACCAACTCCAGCATTCTCTTCACATGGTGGCTGTGGAGATATACCCAATATATGTGAGGGCGGGAAGGGAAACTTCTTTCTTTTATATTTTACTAGCTTGGGGACCCGGCCCTGCCCGGGTCATTTGAGAAGTGCAGCAGGATGTAGAGTGGGTCATGGGGGCTCTGTGTGCCAAGTTTAGTCTTGATCCATCATTATTGGGAGTTGCAGTGGTATCATGAAATTACTGAAGGTAGTGCAAGTCCCATCATCTCTGTGTGTCCCGTCCCCCAAAGTGTAGTAGGATGTAGATTGGGTCATGGGGCTCTGTGTGCTAAGTTTGGTCTGTATTGGTGAATGGATGAGAGATGCATTGTTTTTCGGAAGTGAGTGAAGGTACTTCAAGTCCCATCATCCGTGGTCCGTCTCACAGTAAACTGCACCAGGCTGTAGAGTGGGTCATGAGGGCTCTGTGTGCCAGATTTGGTGTTGATCAGTCATTGGATTAGGTTTGTAGCAGGATTGGGAAGTGAGGGAAGGCACTGCAAGCCCCATCATCCATGTTCTGTCCCCCTCCAAACTTCAGTAGGCTGTAGAGTGGTTCACTGGGGCTCTGTGTGCCAAGTGTGGACTTTCTCAGTGTTTGTTGGGGGCCACAGTGGTCTGTGGGAACAGAGGGGTGTAAAAGTACTACAAATCCCATCATCCATTGTCAGTCCTCCCCCAAACCTCACCAGGACGTGAAGGCAGTCATGGGGGTTATGTATGCCAAGTTTGGTCTCGATCAGTGATTGGATGAGGGTTGCAGCGGACTTGGGAAGTGGTAGAGGCACTTCAAGTCCCATCATCCATGGCCCACCCTCCTCCGAACTGCACCAGGACGTAGAGTGGGTCATGGGGGCTGTGTGTGCTGAGTGTGGTCTGTATTGGTCCTTTTTGGTGGCCTCAGTGGTCTGTGGGAACCAAAGTCTTGAAAGTACTACAAATCCCATAATACGTGGGTCATGTCATAGGGGGTTATGTGTACCAAGTTTGGTGCAGGTCCATCACCCGCTGGTCTCTGTGGCCTGTGAAAGTGGCTGCCACATATCCGCCCTGGCCTGTGAAAGTGGCTGCCACATATCCGCCCTGGCCTGTGAAAGTGGCGGTGTAAAACAGAAAGGAGTAAAAAAAATGGAAAAGGCCTGCATGGAATTAGCAGTAAGGTCCAATGAGGCTGGGTGAGGGGGCTTTGGGCCAGAATTATTTATATAAGCATTAAAAGGCATTAGAGAAAGGTGGGAAGAAATCCTGTTGTTTGAATGTAGAGGCCTGGATTCTGGGATGCTGGCTTTTTTCCCCTCAGTGGGAAGAAATCCTGTTGTTTGAATGTAGAGGCCTGGATTCTGGGTTGCTGGCTTTTTTCCCCTCAGTGGGAAGAAATCCTGTTGTTTGAATGTAGAGGCCTGGATTCTGGGATGCTGGCTTTTTTCCCTCAGTGGGAAGAAATCCTGTTGTTTGAATGTAGAGGCCTGGATTCTGGGTGGCTGGCTTTTTCCCCTCAGTGGGAAGAAATCCTGTTGTTTGAATGTAGAGGCCTGGATTCTGGGTTGCTGGCTTTTTTCCCCTCAGTGGGAAGAAATCCTGTTGTTTGAATGTAGAGGCCTGGATTCTGGGTTGCTGGCTTTTTCCCCCTCAGTGGGAAGAAATCCTGTTGTTTGAATGTGGAGGCCTGGACTCTGGGTTGCTGGCTTTTTTCCCCTCAGTGGGAAGAAATCCTGTTGTTTGAATGTGGAGGCCTGGATTCTGGGTTGCTGGCTTTTTTCCCCTCAGTGGGAAGAAATCCTGTTGTTTGAATGTAGAGGCCTGGATTCTGGGTTGCTGGCTTTTTCCCCCTCAGTGGGAAGAAATCCTGTTGTTTGAATGTGGAGGCCTGGACTCTGGGTTGCTGACTTTTTTCCCCTCAGTGGGAAGAAATCCTGTTGATTGAATGTAGATGCCTGGATTCTGGGATGCTGGCTAATCAGTGGCTAGCAATGCCCTCTGTCTGGTGCCTTAGAATTTTGGAGTGGCGAGGCTGTCCAATCAAAGGACTTTATGCAAATAGCTGCCACATATCCGTCCTTCCGCCCTCCGCATACACACATACACACAAACATTCCGTTTTATAAAGGTATACAGATTTTATTTTTAATATGCCACCTTCTGCTACCAGTAAAATTATATGTGTATGTGTAGGCGCCAAGGCAATGCTGCTGGTAAAAAGGTTAAAGAAGAATAAACCTCTCAGAAACTCAGCATGAAACAAAGAGATATCTATGTATTCTTGTGCACATAAAGCATATTGGTTACACGTACTTTTCTTCAGTTCCACTTGAATATTGTTACAACTGTCTTTTACTCTTATGAATACATCAAACTGTTACTATATAACTCTCAGAACAGTATAACTGATATCAACTTGGTCAGGTAACTTCCTTCTCTTTTAAATGTAATTCTTTCTCAGCCTTCTGATTGGTAAGCTTATATTTTATAAACACTTCTTTCCATTAATATTCTGACTGAAACTTATTCTTAAAGAACTCTTTGTCTCCCAGTTCCACCTGTCTGAGGACTTAGATACAATTTTGACTCTTATTACTACAGTACAACTGAAGGTTTAATCCTATACAAGGATTTTCTTCCCTCTATTTCAGGGCTGTCCAACATCTTTTGGCCCAGGGGCCGGACTTCCAGTCATTGATCATCTGGGGGCCGAAGGGTCTGCCCCCTCCCCCAGCTCCACCCCCTCCCTGCCCCTCCCCTCAGCTCCACCCCCTCCCCGCCCCTCCCCGGCCGTGACATGCCGGCTTCCTCAGAAGGCGATTTCGGCTCCTGCGCCCTTCTGAGGCGGCCTGCTTGCCACGGCTTTAGGAGGAAGGGACGAGCTACGGGGGAGCCTCTGCCCACGGCTCACCCCATCCTCCTAAAGCCGTGACATGCCGGCTTCCTCAGAAGGGGAAAGCAGCCGAAATTGCCCTTCTGAGGAAGCCGGCATGTCACGGGGTTAGGAGGAAGGGACGAGCTGTGGGGAGCCCTCTCCCACGGCTCGCCCCTCTCTCCCCGCCGCCACGGCCAGAGATCCCCGCCTGCTGCGGTGGGAAGGGAGGAAGGAGGAGGTGGGTCAGGGAGGAGGAAGAGAGCCAACCTCCTCCCTGCACCGCCCCTCTGTTCTTCTCTCCGTGCCGCCGCTGCGAGATCGCAGCGGCGGGGAGGGAGGAGGAGGAGGCGGGGCAGGGAAGGAAGGGAGCCAGCTCCTCCTCCCTGCACTGCCCTCTTCTTCCCTCGCCGGCGCCTATGCAAACCGGTTTGCATCGGCGCGGAGAGAGGACAAGGGGCGGTGCAGGGAGGAGGAGCTAGCTCTCTTTCTCCTCCTTGTACCACCCCTTGTCCCTCTCTCACCGGCGCCGATGCGATCCGGTTTGCATCGGCGCCGCTGAGGGGACAAGGGGTGGGTGGGAGGAGGAAGAGAGCTAGCTCCCTCCCTGCACCGCCCCTTGTCCCTCTCTCGCCGGCGCCGATGTTGCCATTACAGACCAACTTCGCCGCCAGCTGGACCAGGGCGGATCAGCCCTGCTTGTTTTGTTAGATCTAACAGCAGCGTTTGATACTGTAGATCATGCATTGTTAGCCCACCGCCTAGCCGTGACTGGAGTCAGGGGGACTGCCCTTAAATGGGTGACCTCCTTTCTCCAGGATCGGGGACAGCGTGTGGAGAGGGGAGAGGAGGTCTCCGGGAGGCTCCCATTAAGTTGTGGGGTCCCCCAGGGGGCCATCCTCTCGCCCTTATTAACATCTACATGCGCCCCCTGGCCCAGCTGGCCCGCGACTTTGGTCTGGAGTGTTATCAGTACGCTGATGACACCCAGCTTCTGCTGAGAATGGACGGCAGGCCGGATACCGTACCCGATTGTTTCCATCTATGCCTGGAGGCCGTGACTGGATGGCTGCGTGCTAGCCGGCTGAAGGTGAACCCGTTGAAGACGGAGATCTTGTGGCCTGGTCGACCTGGGCTGGATGAGTGCCGGTTGCCTACCCTGGATGGCGAGCTACTTAGCCCGTCACCCTTGGTTAAGAGCTTGGGTGTCAAATTGGACTCCTTGCTGACCATGGAGGCCCAGGTCTCCATGGTCAGCAAGACGCCATTTTTCCACCTACGACAGGCTAGGCGACTGGCCTTCTTACCTGTCCAGGGATGACCTGGCCACGGTGATCCAAGTGACAGTCATCTCGAGGCTGGATTACTGTAACACCCTCTACGTTGGCCTTCCTTTGTCGACAATCCGGAAACTCAAGCTGGTGCAGAACGCCGCGGCTCACTTGCTGGTGGGAGCACCAGTGAGGGAGCACATCACCCCCATCCTTCGGCAACTGCACTGGCTTCCCATCGAGTACCGGATTGCCTTCAAGGTGTTGGTTTTAACCTTTAAGGCCTTGCACGGTCTAGGGTCTGTGTACCTGAGGGACCGCCTTACCCCGTATGTTCCCCGAGATCACTGCGCTCGGAAAAGCAAAATTTGCTGGTTGTACCATCGCCCCGCTCCTGCCATTTGTCCAGCACAAGACAGAGAGCTTTCTCTGCGGCGGCTCCAGTACTCTGAATTCGCTCCCCTGACCACATTCGAGCTTCTGAACTTCTCCCTTTTCGAAGGGAATGTAAGACGGCCCTCTTCAGGCTAGCGTTTGGGTAAATCCAAATTCATTTGGTCCGTCTCGCTTTAGTCTAAGAATCGTAGACCTGTACCATCATGGCTATGTATTGTGTTTTTACTGTATGTTTTATTGTACGCTTTTATTGTATGCTCGTATTTGTGATCCGCCCCGAGCCTGCTGGGAGGAGCGGAATATAAAACCGAATAATTAATAAATAAATAAATAAATAAATAGCAAAGAGTAATCACACAATAACGCAAGACATCTCAGTGAAATGAACTGGCTAGATTTCTGTTTTTGGGAGCAACAAGAGCACCACCAGCATGTGATCAGTCCCAGCCAAAGATTCTGCTGTCCTGCTGTAATTGCAATTAGCCTGTCTTGTGTGATAAACACCAGTTAATTCCACAATTTAACTATTATCTGTGTAAAAACATGTTTCCTTTCTCTATCCTGATTTGTATAAATTAATGGAAAAGGGTTTAAACAGTGGTTACTAGTCAGGTTGGCTACATATCATTAGATGCAGTACAACTCTTCATATCAGCTTCTAGGGATCATGAAATGCAGGATGTTGTTGTGGTGATACGCTGCTAGCAGGCTTCTGACTGGCCTTTTTATGAATAGTTGATCTATGTAGGACTTTTGGTCTGACATGACATTCCTTAAAAGCCCCCTGGAAAACTATAGCCTACAGCACCGGGAATGTGGCGCAGCTGGCTGGGAGTCAGCTGCATAAGATCTCTACTGACCAGAAGGTCATGAGTTTGAGGCCTGCCCAGGTCAGGGTGAGCTCTTGACCAATTGTGTAGCTTGTTGTCTGTCTATATATGTTGTATGTCTATGGCATTGAATGTTTGCCTGTATAGGTGCATTGTGATCCGGTTCTGAGTCCCCTGCGGGTGAGACGGGAGGAATATAAATAATGTAAATAAATAAATAAATAAAACAAGTCAGCATTTTAAATCCTTCAATGGGGGGCTGGAACAAATTTATCTGAGACATTTCATAGTCATGGTTTACCTCACTGGAAAGACCTGTCATATTTCAGGTAGTTAAAAAATCTGGGAGAAAGCTTAGTTTGGGCAAAGGCAGTCTACATGTCAACACGCAAACTAAACAAGTACTGTTATTACCAGAGTACAAGGAAAAGGTAAGGACCAAATAATAATGCCGTAATACTGTTACACATTCAATATTTCCCTTATATTTGATAATAACAGAGTGGGGTTATACTCACGGACCACACAAATCAATAGCGTCTTTATACAGTCAGACTTGGGTGTATCGTCATAGAGCAATTCAAGCCCACATATTCCCGTTAAGGGTCCCTTGATAGTTCACGCGGTACAAAATGTCCAAATTAATAGAGTATAATTCCCAATGAAGTAAATGAAGTAAAGGACACAATTGTCAGTAAGTGGAGCCAGTCGAAATATATTCCAGGAGCCGGGTTAACGGAAGTCACCAGGTCCTGCTCCGTTTCACGCAGATTGCGCTTTATCAAAACCCAATATTTCACAGTCAGGCTATCGAGGCGTCCACAGTTCTATGGATAAACACACAGATGGGTCCAGGTAATAAACAGTAGTCCAATCCCATGTAAACATACAGAAATATATATCTCTCTCTCGGCATTACTTCGCGAACGAAGATTCAGGAAGGACTCATCCCACGCTTTTTACAAGCGCGTTGATGACTAAAAAGGCCAATCTGAGATAGGCAAGTTCGGTTGCAGAAAGCGCAGCAGAAAGTCTCCTTGGGTGATGTTTTTTCCAAGTTGCGGTTCTTTCTGCGTTGTCGTTCTCTTCGAGACCCATTCGGCGTGTCTTCTCGAAAGAGGCCGCAGCATTGTGGATAGTGCTTCTCCATGCCTCCCGATGAGGCCAGGGTGGACCATTGTTGGTGATCAATCTGGCCAAGCCTGAGATGTTGTTTCAGGTTGTCGTGATATCTCTTTTGGGGGGCGCCTCTCTTGCGCTGACCCGTGGCGAGTTCACCGTAGAGTAGTATCTTTGGGAGGCGGTGGTCCTCCATCCTAGAGACGTGTCCTGCCCAGCGCAGCTGTGTTCTCAATAGCATGGCCTCAATGCTGGTGATCCCTGCTTGCTCAAGGACAGCAACATTCGTCACATAGTCGGTCCAGTGTATATTTAGGATTGTGCGAAGACAGCGCTGATGAAAGCGCCGAGGAGTCGTAGGTGTTGGCGATAGGTGACCCATGTTTCAGACCCATAGAGGAGAATGGACAGTATGATAGCTCTGTACACACTGATTTTGGTGCTTTGTCTCAGGTGCTTGTTGCTCCAGACTCTTTTGTGAAGCCTTCCGAATGCACTATATGCCTTTGATAATCTGTGATCTATCTCTTTGTCAATCTTGGCGTCTGAAGAGATGATGCTTCCCAGGTAGGTGAACTGCTGAACGGACTTAAGCACAGATGTGCCTATGCTGACGTGAGGATGGTGGTGTTCTTCCTGTGGTGCGGGCTGGTAGAGGACTTCTGTTTTCTTCAGGCTGACTTCCAGCCCAAACAGCTCTGCAGCTGTTGCAAAGCAGGATGTGAGGCGCTGCAGGGCTGCTTCTGAATGGGCGACAAGGGCAGCATCGTCAGCAAAAAGTAGCTCACGGACTAGATAGTTTAGAGTCTTAGTGTGAGCCCTCAGGCGGCTTAAGTTGAACAAGCTACCATCAGTACGATATAGCGTATATATATGCCGTCTTCTTCTTGTAGGTCTGCCATAGCCCTTTGGAGCATCATGCTGAAGAAGATTGTAAATAGGGTTGGTGCAAGAACACAACCTTGTTTCACTCCATTAGTTATGAGAAAGGGCTCCGAGAGAGCATCGCCATATCTGACTTGACCGTGCTGGCCCTCATGTAACAGGACAATCAGTTTGAGGACCTTGGGGGACATCCGAGACGTTCCAGGATCTGCCACAGACCTTTCCTGCTCACAGTGTCGAAGGCTTTGGTGAGGTCGACAAATGTTACATAGAGTCCTTTGTTCTGCTCTCGACATTTCTCTTGCAGTTGTCTAAGGGCAAAAACCATATCTGTGGTGCTCCTATTTGCTCTGAAGCCGCATTGGCTTTCAGGGAGAAGTTCTTCTGCAATAGCCGGAACTAATCTGTTCAGGAGTATCCTTGCAAGGATTTTTCCAGCAATGGAGAGCAGTGTTATACCTCGATAGTTTGAGCAATCGGATTTTGTTCCTTTTTTCTTATACAGGGTGATGATAACTGCATCTCGGAGATCTGATGGCAGTTCACCTTTTTCCCAGCAACTCACAAGGAGCTCGTGGAATTTAGCATGCAGTACATGACCTCCCTGTTTCCAAGCTTCAGGTGGGATTCCATCGATCCCGGCTGCCTTGCCATTTTTCAACTGCTGTATGGCCTCAATGGTCTCTTCCAGAGTGGGAGCTGTGTCCAGTTCACTTTTCATTGGTTGTTGTATCATGTGTTGGATAGCTGAACCTTGGACTACTCGGCTGGCATTAAAGAGACCCTGAAAATGTTCAGCCCATCGGTTCAGGATGGAGGTTTTATCAGTAATTAGTGTTTGACCATCTGTACTGTATAAGGGGCTTTGGACCTGATAAGTAGGTCCAAACACTGCTTTGAGAGCTTCATATGCATTAATTAGGAATATACATAAGAGATATACATAAGAGATGTATACATATACAATAATTAGGTACAGGTAGATATAGCATTTCAAAATTTGCAGTGTATAATAAAAAATATACATACCAATAATCAGTCATGCGACATGCACGGGCCAAACTCAGGGGAGTAAGGCACAGATAGAGGTTAAAGCAAGTAATTTAACAGTCATCCAATTAGCCATTATTCACAACACCAGAAGGAGGGGGGGGCAGTTAAAGGAGTAAGGAAGAGAGAGCTATACTTTCATTCAACCCACGTGGGGACTCTGTGGAGAGGACACGATCCACCGGGTTTCGGCGCGAATGAGTGCGCGATGTTGATCTTCATGAGGAGGTGTTGAAACTTTCTCAATGCAAGTGAATTTAAGGTCGTCTGGTCCATGTTTATGCGTAAAGCAATGCGAATATAGAATTGAATCCTGACGGCCGGATCTAACATACGATTTGTGTTCAGTAATTCTGAGACGAAGGCACGTTTTGTCCTATGTAAATTAGTGGGCGGGGCAAGAGCAAATTAACGCAAAAATAAAACCAGACGAAATGCAGGTGGCAAAGCAGTATACAGTCATATGAGTATTGGCATGTAAATTTGTAATGGTTCTATTTCTACTGATGTTCTTGCACTGATTATTGGTATGTATATTTTTTATTATACACTGCAAATTTTGAAATGCTATATCTACCTGTACCTAATTATTGTATATGTATACATCTCTTATGTATATCTCTTATGTATATTCCTAATTAATGCATATATATATATATTTCTGTATGTTTACATGGGATTGGACTACTGTTTATTACCTGGACCCATCTGTGTGTTTATTTATAGAACTGTGGACGCCTCGATAGCCTGACTGTGAAATATTGGGTTTTGATAAAGCGCAATCTGCGTGAAACGGAGCAGGACCTGGTGACATTAACCCGGCTCCTGGAATATATTTCGACTGGCTCCACTTACTGACAATTGTGTCCTTTACTTCATTTACTTCATTGGGAATTATACTCTATTAATTTGGACATTTTGTACCGCGTGAAATATCGGGGGACCCTTAACGGGAATATGTGGGCTTGAATTGCTCTATGACGATACGCCCAAGTCTGACTGTATAAAGACGCTATTGATTTGTGGTCCGTGAGTATAACCCCACTCTGTTATTATCAAAATATAAGTGAAATATTGAATGTGTAACAGTCTACATGTCAACCCAAACCAATTCAAGGGAACCCATAGCACCTTTTGAGAGAGTCTTCTTCTTCTTCTTCCTAGTGTTTGTCCCACAAATTCACAGAGTCTGCTTGTTTGCTTCTTGTTCTCCACTTGTTTCTATCAGACACATCTTTCATTGTGAGTCTTGCTTCAGCCATATCACATTTCAAACAGTTGAGCCAGTGCATTCATTTTTGGTCTGCCATGTGGTCTGGCACCTGCAACTTCCATATTCAGCACGGTTTTAGCCACAGAATGCGCATCACTTCGTTGCCTATGTCCAACACACCTCAGACTGGATTCCTTCATCTTC
>JARBWK010000001.1:76005056-76116917 GCA_030556195.1 Anolis apletophallus
CAGTTCCAAAGAGTATATAGTCCAAATAAGCAAGTGTCCAAAAGGTAGTAAGCAAGATTGTCCAAAGTAACGTAGCAAATAAGCTGGAAGCTTGGCAAGGCTCCGCAATCCAATGCGGATCAGGAAACAGGGCAAGGCTCCGCAAACCAATGCGGATCAGGGAACAGGGCAAGGCTCCGCAAACCAATGCGGATCAGGAAACAAGGCAAATGCAAGGCAAGGCTTGATGACCACGGCTGGCTTGTGGTCCCACTCCGCTCACGCCTATTCAGGAAAGACGTGGCCGGAGAACTGAGGATGCGTTCCCACGGATCCTGTACTTAATCCTCGGCCGAGGTCCGCGACGCTCTAGGCTTCTTCGTCTCCAATCTCTACTCACGGACCTCGGTCGGTCTAGGACCCTAGACCAAGCCCTCCTGGTAGACTCAATGTCCCGTCTCCTATCGAAGGAGCGACCTTGCCTCTCAGCAGCTGTGTCGCTATCTTCCTGAGAACTTTCCTCCCTAGCACTTTCCCACTCGGCTTCGTCCATGTTTACACTTTCAAGTTCCTGGGAATTCCTCCCCCCCGGGGTGTTCATAACTCCTTCGCTGCTTCTCATGTCCAGCTGGTGATCGGATTCTATGCTAGGCCCAAACAACATCTCATCCCATGCCAAGCTCTCCGTGGGCGAATGAGGCCCATCCGAAGGGCCCTGTGCTTCGCCCCAGTCATCTAGCTCATCCTCTGAATCCACATCTGCTGCTGCAGGCCCTAATGCTAATGGAACCCCAGGACCTATTCCCAGCCCTCCAGGCACAAACGAGAACTGCTGTGCTACACTACTCTGGGTTCAAACTGCATTATATGGCAGTGTAGATTCAGTCCTGGAAAATAATAGCACTAAAATGTAATCTTTTGTTTTAAATATTTTAGAATCTAAGAGGAATTGTGTTAGATAAAACCAACTCCAGCATTCTCTTCACATGGTGGCTGTGGAGATATACCCAATATAAACCTCTCAGAAACTCAGCATGAAACAAAGAGATATCTATGTATTCTTGTGCACATAAAGCATATTGGTTACACGTACTTTTCTTCAGTTCCACTTGAATATTGTTACAACTGTCTTTTACTCTTATGAATACATCAAACTGTTACTATATAACTCTCAGGACAGTATAACTGATATCAACTTGGTCAGGTAACTTCCTTCTCTCTTAAATGTAATTCTTTCTCAGCCTTCTGATTGGTTAGCTTATATTTTATAAACACTTCTTTCCATTAATATTCTGACTGAAACTTATTCTTAAAGAACTCTTTGTCTCCCAGTTCCACCTTTCTGAGGACTTAGATACAATTTTGACTCTTATTACTACAGTACAACTGAAGGTTTAATCCTATACAAGGATTTTCTTCCCTCTATTTCAGGGCTGTCCAACATCTTTTGGCCCAGGGGCCGGACTTCCAGTCATTGATCATCTGGGGGGCCGAAGGGTCTGCCCCCTCCCCCAGCTCCGCCCCCTCCCTGCCCCTCCCCCCGGCTCCGCCCCTCCCCCGGCCGTGACATGCCGGCTTCCTCAGAAGGGCGATTTCGGCTGCTTCGCCCTTCTGAGGCGGCCTGCTTGCCACGGCTTTAGGAGGAAGGGACGAGCTGCGGGGGAGTCTCTCCCCGCGGCTCGCCCCATCCTCCTAAAGCCGTGACATGCCGGCTTGCTCAGAAGGGTGAAGCAGCCGAAATTGCCCTTCTGAGGAAGCGGGCATGTCACGGTTTTAGGAGGAAGGGACGAGCTGTGGGGGAGCCTCTCCCCACGGCTCGCCCCTCTCTCCCCGCCGCCACGGCCAGAGATCCCCGCCTGCTGCGGTGGGAAGGGAGGGAAGGAGGAGGTGGGTCAGGGAGGAGGAAGAGAGCCAGCTCCTCCTCCCTGCACCGCCCCCTCTGTCCTTCTCTCCGTGCCAGCGCTGCGAGATCACAGCGGCAGGGGGAGGGAGGGAGGAGGCGGGGCAAGGAGGAGGAAGTGAGCCAGCTCCTCCTCCCTGCACCGCCATCTTCTTCCCTCTCTCACCGGCGCCGATGCGATCCGGTTTGCATCGGCGCCGCTGAGAGGGACAAGGGGTGGTACAAGGAGGAGGAAGAGAGCTAGCTCCTCCTCCCTGCACCGCCCCTTGTCCCTCTCTCGCCGGCGCCGATGCAAACCGGTTTGCATCGGCGCCGGCGAGAGAGAGAAGAAGAGGGTGGTGCAGGGAGGAGGAGTTGGCTCCCTTCCTTCTCCCTGCCCCGCTGCGTGCTAGCCGGCTGAAGGTGAACCCGTTGAAGACGGAGATCTTGTGGCCTGGTCGACCTGGGCTGGATGAGTGCCGGTTGCCTACCCTGGATGGCGAGCTACTTAGCCCGTCACCCTTGGTTAAGAGCTTGGGTGTCAAATTGGACTCCTTGCTGACCATGGAGGCCCAGGTCTCCATGGTCAGCAAGACGTCATTTTTACACCTACGACAGGCTAGGCGACTGGCCCCTTACCTGTCCAGGGATGACTTGGCCACGGTGATCCAAGCGATAGTCATCTCGAGGCTGGATTACTGTAACGCCCTCTACGTTGGCCTTCCCTTGTCGACAATCCGGAAACTCAAGCTGGTGCAGAACGCCGCGACTCACTTGCTGGTGGGAGCACCAGTGAGGGAGCACATCACCCCCATCCTTCGACAACTGCACTGGCTTCCCATCGAGTACCGGATTGCCTTCAAGGTGTTGGTTTTAACCTTTAAGGCCTTGCACGGTCTAGGGCCTGTGTACCTGAGGGACCGCCTTACCCCGTATGTTCCCCCGAGATCACTGCGCTCAGAAAAGCAAAATTTGCTGGTTGTACCATCGTCCCGCTCCTGCCATTTGTCCAGCACAAGACAGAGAGCTTTCTCTGCGGCGGCTCCAGTACTCTGGAATTCGCTCCCTGACCACATTCGAGCGGTCTCTGAACTTCTCCCTTTTCGAAGGGAATGTAAGACGGCCCTCTTCAGGCTAGCGTTTGGGTAAATCCAAATTCAATTGGTTCGTCTCACTTTAGTCTAAGAATCGTAGACCTGTACCATAATGGCTATGTATTGTGTTTTTACTGTATGTTTTATTGTACGCTTTTATTGTATGCTCGTATTTGTGATCCGCCCCGAGCCTGCTGGGAGGAGCGGAATATAAAACCGAATAATTAATAAATAAATAAATAAATAAATAGCAAAGAGTAATCACACAATAACGCAAGACATCTCAGTGAAATGAACTGGCTAGATTTCTGTTTTTGGGAGCAACAAGAGCACCACCAGCATGTGATCGGTCCCAGCCAAAGATTCTGCTGTCCTGCTGTAATTGCAATTAGCCTGTCTTGTGTGATAAACACCAGTTAATTCCACAATTTAACTATTATCTGTGTAAAAACATGTTTCCTTTCTCTATCCTGATTTGTATAAATTAATGGAAAAGGGTTTAAACAGTGGTTACTAGTCAGGTTGGCTACATATCATTAGATGCAGTACAACTCTTCATATCAGCTTCTAGGGATCATGAAATGCAGGATGGTGTTGTGGTGATACGCTGCTAGCAGGCTTCTGACTGGCCTTTTTATGAATAGTTGATCTATGTAGGACTTTTGGTCTGACATGACATTCCTTAAAAGCCCCCTGGAAAACTATAGCCTACAGCACCGGGAATGTGGCGCAGCTGGCTGGGAGTCAGCTGCATAAGATCTCTACTGACCAGAAGGTCATGAGTTTGAGGCCTGCCCAGGTCGGGGTGAGCTCTTGACCAATTGTGTAGCTTGTTGTCTGTCTATATATGTTGTATGTCTATGGCATTGAATGTTTGCCTGTATATGTGCATTGAGATCCGCCCTGAGTCCCCTGCGGGGTGAGACGGGAGGAATATAAATAATGTAAATAAATAAATAAATAAAACAAGTCAGCATTTTAAATCCTTCAAAGGGGGGCTGGAACAAATTTCTCTGAGACATTTCATAGTCATGGTTTACCTCACTGGAAAGACCTGTCATATTTCAGGAAGTTAAAAAATCTGGGAGAAAGCTTAGTTTGGGCAAAGGCAGTCTACATGTCAACCCAAACCAATTCAAAGGGAACCTATAGCACCTTTGAGAGAGTCTTCTTCTTCTTCTTCCTAGTGTTTGTCCCACAAATTCACAGAGTCTGCTTGTTTGCTTCTTGTTCTCCACTTGTTTCTATCAGACACATCTTTCATTGTGAGTCTTGCTTCAGCCATATCACATTTCAAACAGTTGAGCCAGTGCATTCATTTTTGGTCTGCCAAGTGGTCTGGCACCTGCAACTTCCATATTCAGCACAGTTTTAGCCACAGAATGCGCATCACTTCGTTGCCTATGTCCAACACACCTCAGACTGGATTCCTTCATCTTCTTGGCGATCTGAGCAACTCCGAAGATGGAGCACACTGTATCGTTTGGAATCCTGTCCTTCAGGTTAACACCCATTGACCACCGGAGCATCCACATTTCCATAGTGTGTAGAGTTTACTTGATAGCTTTAATGTTCGGCCAGCACTCAGTGGCGTATAGCGGGAATGGTCTCACCACTGTCCTGTAGATTTTCTATTTTAGACAAATTGGGATCTTCTTATCACACATTATGCCTGCCGTTGCTCTCCACTTCATCCATGTGACATTTACACGCCCATGAGCATCCAACAGTATGTTGCTGGCGGAGGTGATCTTTAAGCCAAGGTATTTAAAGCTGGTCACTTTATTGAGGTCAGCACTGTTGATACTGTTGGAGCTATCTGCTCCTGTTGGTCCAGTTCTGCTATAGCATCTTTGAGCATGCGTAATTCAAAGAAAGTGGTTTGTATCATAAGATTTTGTAGACTCAGTACTTCATCAGAATTAAAATAAATTCAGACATTAAAAGATCTTTATAGGATTATGCTCATATAGCCTATTGGATTTATTTTATTTTATTTTTTCTATCACAATATATTGTGTTATGCCCATGTAAATTGCAACCACAGCCATCTAGCATGGGCAGGTAGTCACATCTAGTGGTGGTCAATCTGTGGCTTGGATGATGGAGTTGACAGAAAAATGGGGCTTGAGTCTTTGAGTAAAGTCTATGGCAGGGCCAAGCTGTAATCTTGCTTACCCTTCCAATGTTGCACTGTTATTTACTCACTAACCCAGACAGGCATGTAGCCGGGGGCTAAGGGGCTTCAGCCCCCCGAAATTCTCAGGGTGGTCCGCGAAAAGGCCTTACTGGTACATTATTTAAACTGTTATGTGCATTTAAATCATGATCTGATCACCATGCTCATTATATCCCACATTAATGGGGTTATTGGGATAACAATACAAAAGGTTTGCTAGGGTAGACCCTCTTCCACCCAGTCTCAGCCCCCCGAACCAAACTCACCCCGAATCAAAATCCTGGCTACGGCCCTGAACCCAGAAGACTACAGCTGAAATCATCCTCACAGGCTGTTAGGCTGAACATGTATTACAGGGCCTATAAACGAAACAGTATGTTACACATGGGACTTGACTTGTGCTCAAAAGGCTAGTTGCTATTGATATAATCCCATTAATATAGCCAGTTTTAATTTGGTCATTTATCAGTAACACTCTTGATGAATCTGCTATGATTTTTTTGAAATAGTTTAAAAGACAAGTATGCGCAAAGTGAAAACAACATTTTAATATTTAATGATGCAATCAAAGTCTTACGTTCTATGTTGAGTGTTCCAAAGAAGCAACATGGCTACCAATCAATAAAGACCTTGCAGTTGTTCAAAGAGATGATTGATTGATCTTGATATGCAGTTCCTGGTATTTATGGGGCTACTAAGCAGAAGATAGGGCTATAACATAAGAGTTTCAGTGCAATTTTTCCTAGCCGAACATATCACTAAAACAACATTTTTCCCTGTGCTGTGTTTGCAAAAAAAGTTAATGAATGGCAGAATTGTATTTGCATTATTTGAATTGCCATGTTACTTTTAATTGCAGGGTTAAAATTATATCTGAGGAGCCTTTAGCAATGGGTAAACAAAGATCGATGCTGTATGGCAGCCAAGACCACAGCTTTATTAGAGAGTCAATTTTGTAATCACTATAATCTGATAAAGAGAAACTAAGAGCATATTGCAGATCAAGTCTAGCAAAACATAATAAACCTTAGGTATTAAACAATGGAGATGTCTCAGGAGATAGTAGAGCAAAGGTGAATGGCATTTCAGAAAGCAGGAAACATCTTCAGCATCATATTTCCAATATTCCATTTCCTTTATATACAAGTGAAGTGATTTTAGCTAGGACCATGGATAAATCAGATCAGCCAGGACAGAGAACAAAGCACTCTGAGCTGAAGGCAAACTATAGAGGTTTATTACAGTTTGGCCAAAAGGGATGCAAGTGCCACATCACCATTCAAAATCCCACCCTATCCATTTTGGGCTTCACACAATATATGATCCTGCGTTTTTCTTTTCCATTTCTGGCCGAATGGCTTAACTATTAGTTCCTCCCATGGAATACAAAGTCTGACTAAGGGCCGCTTGTGCTCTCTTATCCAGTTCGTTGACATGCCAATTGGTTATCTTTCATTTGTGCTTGGCCTACTTTTTGCCTCATAGATTTCATTGAACACATCACATATCCCTTTTCTTTGACACCGCTCTTTATTGCTGACTTTATCTATTGTCACACCACACATCCTTCTTTCCATTGTGGAGTCACCGCCAATTTTTCCTCCTCTAACTTTGTTGTTATTCATGTTTCAGATGTGTATGTCATTATTGATAGAACTGTAGTGTTGAAGATATCTGCTGTGACCTTCACGGCCCATTCAAAATGTATAAGCATAACTGGAGTCCTCAGCTGTAGGGTTGATTGGGGTAAATTGTAGGGGTGATAAGGAAATACGATGTATATACTCAGTTTTATCATTTTAACATGTCTTATTTATTTACTGTATTGTTTTAAGTGTCTTATTTTAACTTACTACATGGACTGTGATTGGGTCTTGTCAGGCCTTGTTGTTTTGTTTGATATTGTGATATGACCTAAGGGCTAATCAATAAAAAAATTACTACTACTACTATTATAAGCATAACTTGTAATAAAATAAATGACATTTTATACACTTTTGACAGCTATTAAGACTTCTTGCACCTCCCTCCTGATTGGCTGAGATATGGGCCAGCTAGGATCCACACAGGGATTGTCTGGAGTTTCCCCTGATGTCACAACTGATTATTGCTAGGTTTAAAGGTCCAGTTCGTTACAGAGTCATCCCTGTGGAGGGCGTGAAACTCGGGAGGAAGATGACATGGATATGCAGATGATTCCTTGATTGATTTAAGTGTCCAATTCCAAGAAGACAATGGTGCAAGACCTGGAAAACAAAAGGTAATTTTGGGTGACCAGAGGCTTGGCTGCCCTTTCAGAAGGCTAATGTATCCATATTTGGTTTAGCCTTCCCCTCTGCGAAAACTATAAGCCTCCAGTCATATTTAAACAGATAAAGTGTAAGCACAACCCTAGTGATAAAGGGGATATCTGTCTCACATGTCTACACAAGGGAACTGATATTATACAGTTTGGGAGACTGTTAGGGGAACCCTATTAATAGCTTAGCGATCTTCGTTCTCAGAATTTAGAGCCTTATTCTGCACACACTTTCCCAAAGAAATAGAAATGTCTGCCATGTTCAGTGAGGCTCTTTTTGATCCATAACTCAGCAGTTTGACTCAAAAATGCTATCTTTCACCCACAGCAGATGGGGCAGATGGGGGTAGGGGAAGATGCTGACACTCCTGCTATGAGTGGACTCAACATTTTCTAAATCTCTGTAATGCACTATGTCAGCATCCTGAGAGCTTCTATTCAGAAGAATATTGTAGTCAATTGTACTGAAAGTCACCGGGTTCAAGGGAACTGGCAAAGTCATATTTTCACTATCCATTTTTCAGTATAGATCAAAACAGTCTGCTCTAAAATTAGGCTTGAAACGGGAGCCACAAAACAGTTCCATTCAAGAATGCTTGGTGGTATTGTACTTGGGCCCCACCTACACTGCCATATAATGCAGTTTGACACTGCATTATGTGGTCAGTTTAGCTCATATAATGCACTCACACAACTCCTTGAATTCTGCCACTAATTGTACATACTTATGGTATGCTGCCACCGTGTGGTTTCACAATGGTATTTTGCATGAAAATATACAAGTAAAATCAGTACCAAAATCAGTGTGTACAGAGCTATCATACTGTCCATCCTCCTCTATGGGTCTGAAACATGGGTCACCTATCGCCAACACCTACGACTCCTCGAACGTTTTCATCAGTGCTGTCTTCGCACAATCCTAAATATACACTGGACCAACTATGTGACTAATGTTGCTGTCCTTGAGCAAGCAGGGATCACCAGCATTGAGGCCATGCTATTGAGAACACAGCTGCGCTGGGCAGGGCACATCTCTAGGATGGAGGACCACCGCCTCCCAAAGATACTACTCTATGGTGAACTCACCACGGGTGAGCGCAAGAGAGGTGCCCCAAAAAAGAGATATAAGGACTCCCTGAAACAACAACTCAGGCTCGGCCAGATTGATCACCAACAATGGTCCACCCTGGCCTCAGATCGGGAGGCATGGAGATGCACTATCCACAATGCTGCGGCCTCTTTTGAGAAGACACGCCGAATGAGTCTCGAAGAGAAACGACAACGCAGAAAGAACCACAACTTGGAAACAACATCACCCAAGGAGACTTTCTGCTGTGCTTTCTGCAACCGAACTTGCCTATCTCAGATTGGCCTTTTTAGTCATCAGCGCGCTTGTAAAAAGCGTGGGATGAGTCCTTCCTGAATCTTCGTTCGCGAAGTAATGCCGAGAGACAAGTAAAATCATAAATGTGTTTATTTTAAATGTTTATTCCTCCTCAAATAGTTTTTTTGTCCTCTTCAAGTTGTGAGCCTGTCTACATATCCTCAAACTATATTCTGAGGGTCAGGTTAATAAATGAAACAAAGCGTTTATAACAAAGTACTTCAGTGACCATGACAACGGTAAGGATTAAGCCAGGTATGGGTTAACTTCGACCCTCTAGGGGTTTTGGATTTCAACTCCCACAATTCCTAACAGCTGGGAGTTGAAGTCCAAAATATCTGGAGGGAGGAAATTTGCCCGTGCCTAGGTTAAACAACCAAAGAAATCAGTGTATGCACTGGGACTGAAATTGTATCAGAAAGAAGTTAGAAAATATGACTGTGAAAACCAGTTTGTCTGCCAAGGATTTGTGGATTTGCATGATACGTTATTTCTGTTAAAAATGCTAACTCTCAAAAATCATTCTTACCCTGAAATATCAGATCATATACACTGGTACCCTCTTCTATTTCCAGGGTTGCTATATGCCAAATTGGCAATTACAACAGCATGCAGGAGTCGAATTTCAACATTTACCTCTGAGCATTTATCTCTGTTGCTGATAAAATGAAAGTTCTCTCCTTGTCTTTATCACCTTGTTATCTGATTTGATTTTCCAATATTCACTTTAGCTTTCTGACTAAATTATAGACTAGAAGTCTCATGATACCTAGCTCGCCCAAAATTCTTTTTCTATTAAAAACATAGGTTTCTTCCCAAAATACGATTTAGGTGTACAGACTGAAAGATGTACTACTGAAAAGATAGCTAAAGAACTATTCCAAAATCCATAGTAGGTGGCCCCCGGTGACGCAATGGGGTAAACCCTTGCGCCGGCAGGACTGAAGACCACCAGGTTGCAGGTTCGAATCCGGAGAGAGCACAGATGAGCTCCCGCTATCAGCTCCAGCTCCCCAGTGTGGGGACATGAGAGAAGCCTCCCACAAGGATAAAACATCAAAACACCTGGGTGTCCTCTGGCAATGTCCTTGCAGACAGCCAATTCTTTCACACCAGTAGCAACTTGCAGTTTCTCAAGTCGCTCCTGACACACAAAAAAGTAGGTCAATATCTTTATATGGCTCCTCTGCTTATAATGAAATGATATGGGAGCAAATTGATCATTTTTTAAAGCAAAAGTGATTGATCAAATTTATTTTTTCTTTATCTGTACAGGTTTGATTGTGCTTTTCCAGCATGGGAGGGGGTTGGACTGGATGGTCCTTGATGTGTCCTCCAACTCTATGATTCCATGAAATAGATATGTTCCTACACAAATGTGGTATCTGAGGCAGAAATAACTAGCAAACTGGGGTAGATTATAATACTACAGGAAAGAAGACTGTCTCAAAATATTTCAGCAACCTTTTATTAAAAACTAACAATCTGGAATGGAACAACGAGGTCAGGTAAATCTATTATATAAAGGGGTTCCCATCATGGAACGACCGACCCAAACAGAGAAATCTTACAACGCAGAAACACCAAACTTGCCAACAGAAATAGGCCTCAACCAAGATAGGTTTGTAGCAAAGAAACTCCCCCCCACCAAACCTAAAAGGTCCCCAAAACAACGAGTAAAAAAACCCTACATTTCCCAGCATCCTCCGGGGCTGCCAACGACTCTCCCAGCCTCTACATTCTGACAACATGATTGGCTGCCAATAAGGGCGGATTTGCATAACTCCTGTACTGGCCAGCCAACATGAACATTCCGATCCATAATAAACTGTCAGAGGAGGATAAGGCAAAGGGCTGAGCCACAAACACAAACACCCAATTCACTTCCCACAGGAAATTTACACCCCTACAAATCACAGACCACGCCCAAAATTGACAGTAAGGCTTCATTAACTTAATTTCCCTGACTAGGCCTCACTTAATGGAATGCTGTTTACGCTCTGAATTGACAGTAAGGCTTCATTAACTTGATTCTCCCGACTACGCCTCAGCTCACTGGACATTGTGTATGGCCTGAATTGACAGTAAGGCTTCATTAACTTGCTGTTCCTGACTAGGCCTCAGCTCATGGGACACTGTGTATGGCCTGAATTTACAGTAACCTACCTTGGCACACAGAGCCCCTATGACCCACGCTACATTCTACTACAGTTTGGAGGAGGGTGGACCATGGATTATGGGACTTGAAGTACCTCCATGGATAATGGGATTTGTACTACTTCAAAACCCATCATTCCCCACAGACCACTGTGGCCCAGAACCAAGACCAATAAAGACCAAACTTGGCACACAATGCCCCCCATGACCCACACTCCATCCGACTGCAGTTCAGAGGTGGACACACCATGGATAATGGGATTTCAAGTACCTCCACTCACTTCCAAAGTACCCCACCCACACAAGCATCAACCTCTACATCAACACAGCAGACGGAAAGACAAAAAACATTGTATATCCACAAGCTATGCAGAACGCCAGCAACACCACACACCAACAACTCCCCAGGACTTCAACATCCCACCCACCAGAACAACCCACAACGACACAGCCATGGCCCCAACAACACCATAACTAACAACAATTCCAACCCTTACATACTCAGACTTTCTCGCATCTCCTAAATAGGGCACAGCAACGCGTGCCGGGTACAGCTAGTCTTACATAAAACATTTTGACCACATGAAGGCTTCTTCCAAAATGCATTCACAAATGATTTCATCCGTGACCACTTTTCTTGATTTTGGTCATCAGATTTTAAAAAATATTTAACACAGAGAGATTAGTTAGAAACAGGCTATACTGGAGTTATCTTTTCTATGTTCTGTTATTCACCTGCAGGCAGACACATGTAGCTGCAGTCAAAATGGTAAAATAAAATCCTGTTTTTTCCCAGCACAAATTTGTTCACAGCATGGTTTACTGCACTCAAGCTGCCGCCATCAGATATCAAGGGCCTGTCTTTCTTCAGTCTCCCTACCATCGTTGCAAAACTGAGGCAGCTAAGATATTGCTAGCTAGCTAGAGGACAGAGAAGAACAGAAAGTGGTGGACAGGTGTAAAAAGCCTTTGTAAACCGAAGTTTCACTTTTAAAGGGAAAGATTTGCATTTTCCAGGCACTGCAAAGAGATAGGCTTGCATGTCCCAGCAGGTCCTGTTCTTAGGTCAACATTGAGCAGAGACAGATAAATTGATGTATGGCCGTCCTTTTATTAGGAACTATAAATAGAAGCACGTTATTGTCTTGCAGCCATGATGCAAACAACAATTTGCTAGGTCCAGGACAACTCTATGGCAACTTCTGGGGGGTTGAACAAATGTTAACCGGCGTTGTCTACTGCACTCCCTGTGCAGATGGTGGGACTCTATACTCAGTAGGCCAGGGCTTAGTCAGTAGACTGAAAGAGATCTTGAGGACACTTGTCTGTTGGTGATACTTTTTTCACATCTGCAAAACCAAATAAAAAGGAGTGGGAACCCTGCTCCCCAAGAAGAGCTGCATGCACATGTGCATACAACTCACAATGAAAGTTTGTAAGGAGCTGTTGAGTTGGATGGGCTGGAGGAGCGGGAAAGGGACTCGTTGCCTGGTGATAAGGAAGAGCCAGTAAGGAGATCTCACACGTGGTTCTACTCAGCAAACTAGGGTATCAGAGAGCAGCAGCAGCACAGGCAGGGAGTGCAGCATCAGTGGCAACATGGGCAGGGAGTGAGGCAGCTTGGGGTTACACTCCCCCTGAAGACGCAGGTTCTCAGCTTGGGAGTGATCCTGGATTCATCGCTAAGCCTGGTACCCCAGGTCTAGGAAGTGGCCGGGAGAGCTTTTGCACAGTTAAAACTTGTGCGCCAGCTGTGCCCATACTTTGGGAAGTCTGATTTGGCCACGGTCGTCCACGCTGTAGTTACATCCCAAATAGATTACTACAATGCGCTCTACGTGGGGCTGCCTTTGAAGATGGCTCAGAAATTACAGCTGGTCCAACGGGCGGCAGCAAGAATGTTAACTAGGGCGACATACCTACCAACTCGTTGTGTCAGCTCCACTGGCTGCCTGTCCATCCCCGAGCCCAATTCAAAGTGCTGGTATTGACCTATAAAGCTCTATACAGTTCTGGCCCAGCTTACTTGTCCGAACGCATCTGCCTCTATGTCCCATCTCGCAGCCTAAGATCATCTGGGGAGGCCCTGCTCTCGCTCCTGCCAGCATCACAAATGCGGTTGGTGGAGATGAGATAGGGCCTTCACGGCGGTGGCCCCTCACCTATGGAACGCATTCCCAATCGAGATAAGGTCACCTGCATCTCTCCTGGCTTTCAGAAAAAAAGTTAAGTTGTGGTTCTGGGACCAGGCCTTTGGGCAACAGATGTAACTTGCACTTTTGGACATTGACTGGATTGGCGTAGCGGTAGATTACACTGTTTGTTTTATGGCTTTAACTACTAATGCACATACTGATTTTAATGACTATGTAATGGTTTTAAAGTTTATATGTGATGTGGATTATATTGTTGTATGGATTATATTTCTGTATTAGGGTGTAGCAGCCTATAGTGCTGCAGTGTAAATTGTGCCGAGTCCCCCTTTGGGGGTGAGAAGTGACAGGGTACAAATACCATAAAATAAATAAATAGCTCCACCTGGCCGAATGCTCCAATCCGCACAGCAGGCAGTGGCAGATGCCGAGTGCCCCCCTATTCAGGATGTACAACTCTGGGGAGATATTGTGAAGAGAGGGGGCAAGAGTGTGTGTGTGGGGTCTGTTCAGCAGAAGGGGAAAGAGCCCATGGATGCCACTGTGTGTGACCCTGGGGAGTGCTCACTGTCTTTTTTGTTCAGCTTTCCTTTCCCATTTAATGCTGGTGAGTTTTAGACACTGCCCTCATGAAAACCTTTCATTGACATTTTAATATATATATGGGTTATTGCTTATTTCAGACTCAGAAGTTCTTGTTACATTCATGTGGCGCAGCTACACACTGCAGCTGACACACAGTGTTGTGGACCACAGGCTAAGAACTGCTGGGCTAACAGAGCCTGCTCATTTTTCCATATTGATAACCCAGCGATTTCAGGATCTGTGCTAGTACTCCGTGTTTTGACTTTTGTGGATTTGATTAAAATGTTCTCTTTAGGGATCTGTCCTCCAATCTGATGCTCAGCTTCTATGTCCATGAATCGTAAGGGAGGACCTAGAAATGCCTAGAGCAGACCTGGGCAACCTGCGGCCCGGATGCGGCCCGGCAGCCGATTCTGTCCAGCCCGGGGAGAAGGGCGTCAGGGGCGGGGCCAAGAGGGGTGCCACTGCCGCCATCCCATCGTGGGCTGTGGGGCCTGCGTTGGCAGACAGCCCGCCCGCTTCTGAGAACAATCGGAGGAGTGGCGGCTTTGGAGTGACTGCCATCCCGGGAGGCGATCCGGGCCTGCAGCGGGACCTGCGGCGGATGATCGCCCTGGCGACCCGAAAGACTTGATCGTCTTCCGGTTCGCCAGGGCGATCACCCGCCGCAGCTTGCCGACTGCTCCCGCTGCAGGCCCGGATTGCCTCCCGGGATGGCAGGCACTCCAAAGCCGGGATGGCAGGCACTCCAAAGCCGGGATGGCAGGCACTCCCTGGCAGGGCGATCACCTGGGGAATGGCTTGGGGCGAGAGTGGGTGGAGGTCTGCAGCCTCCGATTGTCTGCTGCGGCGGCAGCGGCTTGGTCCGCTTTGTCATCCTCTGGGCTGGGTCCATTGGGCCAATCCATCTTGGGATCCTTCCTCTCCTGAGGATGTCAGCCTCCATCTTGGTTCGCACCTTGTCTTCTTGAATTTCATTTTAGTGGTTTTTATTATTTTATAATAATAATATAATAAATAATATGTTATATTATAATTTCAGTATGTCTATTATATGTATATACACTATAATTATGATATTAATACTAATATATATTTCTTGATATATTAATATGTTAATATTAATGATGTGTAATCTATAGTAAATAATGTAGATTAGAATGTAGTCCAGCCTTTAGGTGCGGTCCTCCATATTTTTTGGCTCTCGTCTGGCCCCTTGGAAAAAAATAATTGCCCACCCCTGATCTAGAGTAATATTCTCTCAGGCAAAAGAAAAAATAAGGACTTCCAAATAGCAACCGGTGATTCTATCACCCCACGCATTCTATACGTTGGGGCTTGAATTTGGGATGCCAGCAGATGCCAAGGGCCCACGCCATACAGGTGAGCGCCTCATTCAACGTCTGTCACACTGAAAGTAGTATTTATGTATAAAACGCTTCCCCATGGGGTGAAGGGCAAGCCTCGACTTCCGGATCACGAGGAAAACAGATGGTGTAACCCCCCCTACACACACACACACACACACACAAGTGGGCCTCAGGGATGGCAGTGGGGTCGCTTCCTGTGGGAAGAGGCCCACGCTGTCCGCTGGAGTCGACCGGCCGCCCCGTAGAGGCCCTGCAGCCGCCGCCGGAGTCAGGAAAGGAGGCAAGGGCGCCTGGTAACGGTCGCACCCGCCCAACTTTTCAAATCAGCCTCGCCGCCACCGCGAGGCGAGAAAGAGGAGGGCCAAGGAAGAAAGCGCGCGCGCGCCCACCGCCCAGGCCGCCTATTGGCCAGCGCCTCGCACCGATGACGTCCCTTCAATCCAGCTATATCCATTTTAGCGCCCGCCTCTTCTCCTTGCGCGCGGCTACAACTGAATGTGATTGGCCTGTTAAGGTGTCGCTTACTGTGCGAACATTGAGAACCTGATTGGCTCTCTCTCGGAGGTATTTTCTGCCGCGCGCGGCTAGAGCTGAAAGGGATTGGGCGGCGAGGTTGTCGCTGAGTGACAGGGCGGGAAAGCGATTGGCTGCGAGGCGCGCCAGTCTCGGAGCGCGAGGGCGGGTGGGCGTGTCGGGCTCTGGGCGGGGTGGGCGGGCCGCGCGGCGCTTCCTTTGTGTGCGGGGCCCAGTCGCCGGCTGCGAGGAGGAAGAGGAGGGGAAGCCGCGGCCGCCATTTTGTGCGCTTCTTCTTCCTCCTCCTTCTTTCTCCCCACCCCCTTCTCCCACCCCGTCGCCGGCGAAGGCAGGCAGGCAGGCAGGTAGGCCCAGGCCCGGCTCGTAGCCTAGCGCCCGCGGGGGCCGAAGCGGAGGGCGAGGGCAGGGGCGGCGAGGAGGGCGTCGTCGCCATGGAGAGCTCGCAGCTGTGCAAGCTGTTCATCGGCGGGCTGAACGTGCAGACGACGGAGGCCGGCCTGCGGGAGTACTTCGAGGCCTACGGCACGCTGACGGACTGCGTGGTGGTGCTCAACCCGCAGACCAAGCGCTCCCGCTGCTTCGGCTTCGTGACGTACTCGGCGGTGGAGGAGGCCGACGCCGCCATGGCCGCCTCGCCGCACGCGGTGGACGGCAACGCCGTGGAGCTGAAGCGGGCCGTCTCCCGCGAGGACTCGGCCCGGCCGGGCGCCCACGCCAAGGTGAAGAAGCTCTTCGTGGGCGGCCTGAAGGGGGACCTGGCCGAGAGCGACCTGGTCCAGCACTTCAGCCAGTTCGGCCCCGTCGAGAAGGCCGAGATCATCGCCAACAAGCAGAGCGGCAAGAAGCGCGGCTTCGGCTTCGTCTACTTCCAGAGCCACGACGCCGCCGACAAGGCCGCCGTGGTCAAGTTCCACCCCATCCAGGGCCACCGCGTGGAGGTCAAGAAGGCCGTGCCCAAGGAGGACATCCAGGGCGGCGGCGGCGGAGGAGGAGGAGGCCCGGCCCGGTCGGGGTGGGGCGGGCGGGGCAGAGGACGAGGCGGCGGAGGCGGCGGCAACCGGGACCACAACGGCCTCTCCAAAGGCGGCGGCGGCGGAGGAGGCGGCGGATATAACAGCTACGGAGGCTACGGTGGAGGCGGAGGAAGCAGCAGCGGCGGCGGCTACGGGTCGTACGGATCCTACGGCGGAGGAGGGGGCGATTATGGCAACGGTTATGGCGGCTTCGGCAGCTACAGCCAGCACCAGTCCTCTTACGGCCCCATGAAAGGCAGCGGAGGAGGAGGAGGTGGCTGGGGGGGCCCGCGAAGTAACAGTGGACCCTACCGAGGAGGAGGCGGGGGAGGAGGAGGAGGCGGTTATGGCGGGGGAGGAGGAGGCGGGTATGGAGGCGGCGCCGGCTCTTACTAAGCGGGAGTTTCCCTTCTACCGTTGTGGGGGATGTCACGTTTGGTTTGCATGGAGCCTGCCCTCCGTTTGTCCCGGTTTTTTCAGCCCGACCCCCGCCCTCCCCTTCGAGCCAAGGAGGCGCCCCTCCCTCCCCCCCCCCCTGCCACGAAGAAGAAGAATGATGATGACGGTGGACTGGGCCTGCCTCTCTCTTTCCCACACACGACGGTTTTCGTTTCTCCTCAAGTCATTGATGGACTCTATTTTTTTATTGCTTGGACATTAGTAGTTTTTTATACTAGGAACAAGATACTGTTTTAATTTGGATTTATTTGAAAGGGGGAGGGGGAAAAGTTTGGTGCTTGGTTCTGGAGTCAAAATTTGGGCGGGAATTTCGGGGAGGGGAGGGAACGAGGGGGGGGAAATACCTTTGTAAGGACTTGGATACCTACGACACCGTTTTTTTTTCTACAGAATTACCCTTTGATTCCATGACTGTAAAAGGGGCGGAGGACGGGGGGAGGGGAGGGGAAATCGTTTTTACATTTTTATTTTTTAAATAAATCATTGTGTTCATTGACTTTTACATGTCTTTTCTTCCTAGAGCACATCCCATAACAGTTCGAACAAAGGCTTCTGAATTGCTGTGAGTTTTCTGGGTTGTACGGCTATGTTCCAGAAGCATTCTCTCCTGACGTTTCGCCCACATCTATGGCAGGCATCCTCAGAAGTTGAGGGGTCTGAGGTTTCTATATCTGTCGAATGTCCAGGGTGAGAGAAAGAACTCTTGTCTGCTTCAGTCAAGTGTGAATATTGCAGTTGGCCCCCTTGATTAGCATTTAATGGCTTTGCGGCTTCAAAGCCTGGCTGGTTGCTGCCTGGGGATCCTTTGTTGGGAGTGGTTAGCTGGCCCTGATTTATTTTTGTCTGGAATTCCCCTTTTTAGTGTTGCTCTTTATTTACTGTCCAGGCAGCAACCAGTAGGGCCATTAAATGCTAATCAAGGTGGCCAATTGCAAGTGTGAATGTTGCAATTGGCCACCTTTTAATGGCTTGGCGGCTTCAAAGCCTGGCTGGTTGCTGCCTGGGGATCCTTTTTTGGGAGTTGTTAGCTGGCCCTGATTTATTCTTGTTGGGATTCCCCTGGGTTTTTTTGGGTTTTTTAAGTGTTGCTCTTTATTTACTGTCCTGATTTTAGAGTTTTTAAATACTGGTATCCCTAGGCAGCAACCAGTAAGGCCATTAAATACTAATCAATGTGGCCATTTGCAGAATTCACACCTGCCTCAAGCGGACAAGAGTTCTTTCTGCCACCCTGGACCTTCCACAAATATATAAACCTCACTTGCCTAGTTTCCAACAGACCTCAAAACCTTTGAGGATGCCTGCCATAGATGTAGGCGAAACGTCAGGAGAGAATGCTTCTGGAACATGGCTATACAGCCCAGAAGACACAGTAACCCAGTGATTCCGGACATGAAAGCCTTGACAACACAAAGGCTTCGGAGTCTTAAAAGGCATTTTTTTAGCTCAGACTTTTACATTGGTTTCTAGAGTAAAATGCTTTATTGCTAGGGGAAAAAACCCTCACCTTTTTTCTGCCCCATTGTACTGGACTTTTTAGTACTGAAGTGTAACAGACATGTTTTTGAACTGTCTTTGGTGGGTGAAGTTAAAACTATTGTACATCCACTACTTTGTAACTGGACTGTTACCTTGCTGGCACAGCTGCTGGGTGTTTTTGTATAGGGAGTTCTCCATCAGTTTATTCTTCCACGTTTAATACATGTGCTTTGAAATACCTTTTAAATGTTCATACTTTTAAATTGCTGAGTTCCACGTCCTGTTATTTATTGCCTTTTGTGTAAATGACCAATTTTAAGGGAGGGTGTGCTCTCTATTAAATACTTTCCATAGGTAATCATTTCAAGTGAGATCCTTGGCTTAACTGTTCTAATAAAAGAGGCCAGATATCCTTTGGAGTGCCATCTGCTGGCAGACTAGTGAGCAAACACAATTTCAAGAGATCAATTTGGGTCTTTTATGCCATTAGGTCAGGCATGGGCAAACTTGGGTCCTCCAGGTGTTTTGGACTTGCAACTCCCACAATTCCTAACAGTAGGCTGTTAGGAATTGTGGGAGTTAAAGTCCAAAACACCTGGAGGCCCCAAGTTTGCCCATGCCTGCGTTAGATGGCCAATATCACATCTTGTCAGCATTCCTGGACATTGGCTGAAATGATAAATTTGAAATGCTCATAAGTCGATTTCTCGATTAAAATCTTAAGTTGCCTGATTCTTAATTCTTGTGCTAGGTGATCAGCAAATGAGCCAGGAACCCAGAGGCCAGCTGTAAAATCAAAATCTCTGTAGTCTTCTTGATGTATTTAAAGCCCTTTCACACAGTAGAATGAAAGTTTGTTGTTCTATTAACAATGTTCTAGAGAGAAAAATTGCCTTTCTGAATAGAAATATAGAATAGTTATGGATATTGCAAATAAAAAATTGAATTCTTCCTATGCTTCAGTGAGTATATATGTAATGACTAAAATGTTATTCAGTCTTCAGCAATATGAGATGGCCTTCTATGGGCTACTTCCTGTTGCAGCTTGTTTGCTAGCTGAAACTTTTAGAAAGTATTTAGGTACCAAAACTTGTTCTAGGTGATCTTGTAAAGCTTATCTGACCAAGCAGGCTTTTTAATAAGTTCCTGCAGCGTTGAACTGGGTTTTGCAGTCTGATACATGTTTGTGCTGACTAAAGAAAATCCACATTTACTTCTGCTCTGAACTTGGTTTCTGACAACTTATGCAGTTCATTGCATCTGAAATAACACGGTCCTTTAGCTAATAGGATTTGCTCTAAGTACAAGTAGACGTTTTAGCAAATGCCAATTAATACATTGTCATGACTTTGTGCCTGTGTGCTTTTTTAACCAATTTGTTACTAGCTTTAAGAGGATAAATTCTTTCACTCCTTACATTTTCTTTTTCTCCTGCGCAATATAGTATATGTAGGGAAAAGTCTGAAATTATTTATTTATTTACCACATTTATATGTCAACTTCTCAATCCCTGAGGGGGAACTAATTATATTTAGTTGTCTATGGATTTTCAGCACATACACATTGAGCACAGTACACTTCATAAAGTTGTTATGTGTGGAGGATTGTATGTAGGTTTTACAGAGCCCCTTTAATGAAAAAGTGACTACAGTGGGAAGCAATCTTCCAGAACATTTAGACCATTGAGTGTGGTAAAATCTAAGACAAATACTACTTCAAAAGAAGTTGGGTGTGCTTAATCATGTTTAGGAAAATAAGCTACACTTCTTTAAATATTAGCTAGTCTCAGTTTGCTAGTGTCCTTGCCCCTTAGAAGGAAGATAAGAAACCTCTTCCTCATAGGTCAGACATCAGGGAGTTTATGTATGGATTCTGTTTAGCAGATTTAATTATGTTTTAGTATAGTAGCTCCATTTCTGTGACTTTAAACTGCTGTTCTTAAAAATGATATATGACATGCTGAGAATAATATGTGGAAGAAGAACTTGGAGTGGAATATGAACGGGATATGTCTCCCATTTCTATCAAAAGATAATCTTTTAGGTCTCAATTCCCAATGTTATCTTCAGTAGTAAGAAAATGGCATTGGGATTTGATTTAATATTTAAGAATTGCTGTCTAGAGAAAAAATTGAGCTTTTTTCTGATGTACTAATACATAACATTAGTGCATGTGATAATATTTTCTGTGAACATCTCCCCAAAAGGATGGAATTACCTTCTCTAGTAATTACAGAATATGGCATTGTTCTTATATACTTCTCTTTTGAGGCCTTTGCAGTGCACTTTTTGGGGCACCAAAATTTATATGCTTGTAGTAGGTGTCCTGAGTAAAACTTCCAGACGAGCATCATTGTAGTATTCCATCACTGGTTGTATTGTGCCTTTAAGTTGACTTCACTTTATGGTGATACTCAAATGTATTTTTCAGCAACAAAGGAGATTTGCTGTTGCCTTTCTCTGAATATAGTCTACCCTGTTTAACATTTGCAAATAGTCTTCCTTCCAAGTACTAGTCTCTGCTTAGCTTCTAAGATTAGTCAGGTTCTGGTACTTGTAGGCTATTTAATTTGGCCTTGCTGCTAGTTACTGCAGTAAAAGTCGTTCTGTTTAGCCTGGGAATTTCACAATGGCCTTTAAAAATTATTGTGGGTTTTCAAATGATCTGATGCAAGTTTGTGTAATGAGTGGAAAAAATGAACCCAAAGAGACTGCTTAAGGTTTAATGGTAGTATTTCTGCTCACCTGTACAGTCGTCCCTCTACACTTGCAGTTTTGATTTCTGTGGATTTGATAATTCATGGATTTGATTAAAATATTCTTTCTAGAAATCTCTAGGTCTTACAGTATGAGTCTGTGGTTAACTTTCTCCAGTTATGATGGAGTACCTAGAGATTTCTAGAGGGAACACCTCTAGGAATCTAGGCCCCAATTCACAACCGAATACAATCATTGAGCCCTGCTGAAAGACCTAGAATTTTCTAGAGGGGTGTTCACTCAAGTAAAAGTAACTATTTCTTTATGTGTGGTTTTCACTTTCACAGGGATATCTTACCTAAGTGAATGTGTAGGCCTGACTATATTATGAAGCCCTTTAGTATATGGAGATATAAGAAAGAACAGATCAAATTATACAGTTCATTTCTGTTTTGCGAAGCCAATGCATCAGTTTTTGTCCAGTGGACTTTTAGCTAGAGATAGTTCTTGCGACAGTTACAGAATGAAAGCTGTATACTTATCTTCACTTGCAGTTGTATTTCCTTTTGAGTTTCTCCAAAATTAAACAGAAGAAAATGCAGTATTTTTACAGAAATCTATCAAATTCTATTACCTCAATTCCTACAGGAATGATGCACAGTGGTTGCAAAGGTACAGAACCGAGAAACTTATTTTGTCAACAGAAGATAGTACCTAGACAGCTCTTGAACAGTTTGGAAATTTAGTGCAACTTCTTCTTTTGACATGATTCCTATTCCATTCACTTCGCTGCGGTATCTGGTAATTTATACCTGCCGCTGTGTTGCAGCTACATTGACAAAAATGCCAAGGTTCTAGCATGGTTCCTGACAAAACTAGCTACTTGCTTAAAGCATTTTTCATTTATGGGTGTACTACATTTTGTGAACGTAATGGATCTGTAGCTTTGTGCTGGGTTTAAGAAAAAAGAGCTTAGGTGGACAATTTTCTTGGTTGAAATGAAGGCTGAAAATTAAGTTATTTCTGTTTGAAATGAATCTCCTGCAGGGTGTCAATTGGGTGGAGTGGAAATATATTCTGCCTGCTTTAACCCAAACACTTCATTTTTAGCCCCTTGCTGGGCTGCTTGCTTATATGACCAAGTGTGGACAATGTTCAGTGAGCCATTGGCTGCCTGTCCATGACAAGTCTCCAGGAAAGACGATTGCAGCCAATGGCACAGGTATGGTACTGGTCCTTAGCATACTTGGGAAAATTGACAGTCTGACACACATGACTGTTGAAGAAGCACTAATCTAGCAAACAATTTTTCTTCTTTTTTGTGTGAAACAGATATGAAAAATTTAGGTATTACAGGAAGCTGAGCACGGAGATTCAGATTAATACACACGTTTCAGTACTTCTGTAAGCTTTTTCTCAACAGCATATGAACTAAAATTGTGGAATCTGGTTTGCAGTTTTGCTTGAAGCCTAATTTCATCCAATGCTGTTAAACAACGAAAAAATAGAAACGTGTGTTACTGCAAATCACATAGAGCTCTACCATAATGTTCTGTAGCATTTACTTTATGGGGTATATATAACCCATCTTGATAACTCTTTGACTGTTTCACTTTTTCCCATACCAGTTATTCACAGATGCAGTGCGCATGTGAAAATCCAATTTTGTATTATTTGCATTGCCATGAATATCAGGGGGACCCTGAGCTCTAATGAATATGTAGAAAAAACATTCCACAACAACCCCTATTGTGACACATTTGTAATAGATTACATATCCCTGTTTGTCTTGCTGTCTTGAAATGTACGGTATGATTTCAGCCCAGGTCTGGAAATCCTGCAGTGAATAGACACAACCCATATACTAAGTGTGCTGAGAGGAAAACGAGTTCTAGAATTTTCCACTTAGTTAAAAACTATTAGAGCAGTCACATTATATAATCTATCTTGTTTGCATGTACTTCGATAAATCCAACATAGCTAACGTTGCTTTCAGAATTTGCATGGTAGATAACCAGCATTGTAATACGAACACAGTGTAGTTTTTACTTAAATGCAAGGTTCATTTACACATAACATACTCCTCACTTAATGAAATGTATTAGTGAATGAGTGATTGGATCAAATATCAGCTAAGCTGAGACATACGAAGTAGGCTCTTACTGAATTTCTTTAAAGAAAGAGGCAAGTAGTAATACTGTTTTATACAAAAGGCACATGTGATTTTAAAAACAAGCCTCACCATATAGTGTGGAAATAATTTTTTTTACATGTAAGATTGCATCACACACACCTTTTGATGGGTACACTTTTCATGGTTACTGTTTTGATTTCTGAATTGTTCCTTAATTTACCTAGATGGCACTTCTTAAAACCTCTAATACGTACGGTATTTCACAATTCAGGACAATACAGATCAAACTAATTCACCACATTCTTACAAGTTATAGCATTCTATTCAGAATGGTTGCGATATAATAGGTAATTGGAGGTTGTGATCCATCAACAAAATGCACAGACTCCAAAAAAATGAATGCATATCAACTTGAACTGCAAAATCTGTATACCTTTATAAAGCGGAATGTTTGTATGTATGTGTGCGGAGGGCGGAAGGGCAGATATGTGGCAGCCACTTTCACAGGCCACAGCGACCAGCGCGGGTGATGGACCTGCACCAAACTTGGTACACATAGCCCCCCTAACCCCCTTTACGTCCAGGTGCGGTTCGGGGGACATGACCCTCGGATTATGGGATTTGTAGTACTTTCAAACACGTTGGTTCCCACAGACCACTGAGGCCACCAAAAAGGACCAATACAGACCACACTTAGCACACACAGCCCCCATAACCCACTCTACGTCCTGGTGCAGTTTGGAGGAGGGTGGACCATGGATGATGGGACTTGAAGTACCTCTACTCCCCAAGTCCGCTGCGACCCTCATCCAATTACTGATCGAGACCACACTTGGCACACATAACCCCCATGACTGCCTTCACGTCCTGGCGAGGTTCGGGGGAGGACTGACAATGGATGATGGGATTTGTAGTACTTTCACACCCCTCTGTTCCCACAGACCACTGCGGCCCCCAACAAACACCAAGAAAGACCACACTTGGCACACAGAGCCCCAGTGACCCACTCTACATCCTACTGAAGTTTGGAGGGGGGCAGAACATGGATGATGGGACTTGCAGTACCTTCCCTCACTTTCCAAGCCTGCTACAAACCTAATCCAATGACTGATCAACACCAAACCTGGCACACAGAGCCCTCATGACCCACTCTACATCCTGGTGCTGTTTTGTGTGAGACGGACCACGGATGATGGGACTTGAATTACCTTCATTCACTTCCTAAAAACAATGCAACCCTCATCCATTCACCAATACAGACCAAACTTAGCACACAGAGCCCCCATGACCCAATCTACATCCTACTACACTTTGGGGGAGGGTGGACCAGAGATGATGGGACTTCCACTACCTTCAGTAATTTCATGATACCACTGCAACTCCCAATAATAATGGATCAAGACCAAACTTGGCACACAGAGCCCCCATGACCCACTCTACATCC
Source organism: Anolis apletophallus (assembly GCA_030556195.1). NCBI lineage: Eukaryota > Metazoa > Chordata > Lepidosauria > Squamata > Anolidae > Anolis > Anolis apletophallus. The sequence goes on from JARBWK010000001.1 coordinate 76,029,895, forward strand.
TGCTGCACTTCTCAAATGACCCGGGCACCGCCGGGTCCCCAAGCTAGTATATTATAAACCTTTTGGGTGTCTGTATTGTATCAGATTTCGTGTATACCGAACCTAAACACTTGAAAGTTACTTCAGTAATATAAGAGGCGAGATCTAAAATTTGATGCTGCTGGATCAGATTCTAACCTGAAATGATCTGCAAAGAACATGCCATTTCTTCCTATTGCTTGATAAAAATATGTATAGACGCATAGATAGTATCTCTTATCACCTCGCAGAATTCAAACACAATTAACAACTTACATTTCAATGAAGTTTCTTTAAAAAAAACCCAACACCCTTAGTGTATTTTGGTTGATAATTATAAATGGGTTTTGCTGGCCCAAAGAGTGCTAAATCTGAAGAAATTCAAAAAGCGACAGAACAATGTAATCAAGAAACTGCAAGTTTCCCTATCCACCACTCCTTTTCCCCCTCCCACAAGTTCCTTATTCTACCTATCCCAATATCCCTTAGATAGGGTAGTTTTTAATTGTTTGTATGTATACAAAAAAAAATCCCTCCTGGAAATAAAAATTTATTCAAAAAAAACCCAAAAACTGGAGGGTTCTTTACTGTAAGAGTTTCACGTAGCAGCTTTGTCTATCCAAATCTTATTTCAGCTGCTGTGGTAAGGCGCCTCATTGTGCACGCTGTTTAGTTGCTGGCATAGCAGGTTTGAAGATTTGGGCTGTTGGTGATTTCAATTCATAGTGTCAGAGCTCAGATGATGCAAGTTCACGAAAAAGGTCTCGCTACATGTTAATTCATGAAGGCCAAGAAATATTTTGCACTGTTTTAAGCCAAGTTCAAGGTGTAATTTGGAGGAAAGTCTTGTACCTTTTGAATTTAAGATGTCTAGCTAGGGAGAACTAGGATTCCAGTGCAGGCATATACACATATATAGGCAGTTCGAGTTACAAGCATTCGACTTACAAATGACTCATAGTTAAGGACGGGGGTGAGACAACAGGAAGTGAGATAAATCTACCCCTCAGAAGGGAAATTCACCCCGGAAGCGAGTTATGGAGAAAGGGTGTCTTCCACTGAAGCTTTATCACCAGTCCTCATTTCCACAATAAGCCAGATTTTTCAAAATCCAATTATCAAAGGGACAGAAAGTGAGGTGAAATATTCTGAATAGGGGCACAGACAACAAAACAAACACCGCAGGGGTCCCAGGGTTGTAGCCGAAATTCTCAGGGTGGTCCACAAGAAGGCCTTACTGGTACATTATTTAAACTGTTATGTTTATTCATATCATGATCTAATAACCATGCTCAATATATCCCACATGCATGGGGGTATTGGGATAACGATACAAAAGGTTTACTAGGGTAGATCCTCTCTCACTCAGACTCAGCCCCCCTCCCCCCCCGAATCAAAATCCTGGCTACGGTACTGACCCTTCCCTGTGCTATCCAAAGTATATTGGGGGGGGCAGAGGGAGAGATGGAGTTATATTTAAAATGTACCTGTTTGACTTACATACAAATTTAACTTAAGAACTAACCTCCATAACCTATCTTGTTTGTACCTTGGGGACTGCCTGTACTTGGGTTGGAAGCTTTCTGCAGTAATAGGTGAAGATATTCTAACCAGTGTTTTTCAACCTTTTTTGAGCCGCGGCACATTTTTTACATTTACAAAATCCTGGGGCACACCACCAACCAAAATGACAAAAAATGACACTCTAACACAGTAATAAATATAGTTTTTAAATGTATTTATACACTCAGTGTGAAACCTAGGCCTGTTTCAATGAACACAACATAGATATCCTGGCAAGAATGGCAGGAAGACACAAACTTCCCACACAGAACTCCCATAACCAAGAGAAAATACTATAAGAGTTTGGTGGGCTTGGGTTTTGGAGTTGTAGTTCACCTATATCCTGAGAGCACTGTGGACTGAAACCATGTTGGATCAGGACCAAACTTGGCTTGAATACTCAATATGCCCAAATGTGAACACAGATGGAGTTTGGGGAAAACAGACCTTGACATTTGGGAGTTACAGATTCTGGGATTTATAGTTAACACACAATCAAAGAGCATCCTGAACTCTTGGAACAATGGAATTGAACCAAACTTGGCATATTGAGCTCTCATTACCAACAGAAAGTACTGAAAGGGTTTGCTTGGGAATTGACCTTGAGTTTGGAAGTTGTAGTTCACCTACACCCAGAGAGCACTGTGGACTCAAACAATGTGATGTTGTTGGTTTTCTATCCAGAATCACAATGTTGGAAGGAGGCTCACCACTTTAAGGTCCCTAAAACAGGCATGGGAAAACTTCGGCCCTCTGGGCGCTTTGGACTTCAACTTCCACCATTCCTAACAGCCTGAGGCCCTTTCCTGCTTAAATGGCTGAGGGAGAAAAAAGGAAAAGTGCCTGAGGCTGCCAGGAGTGGTGGGAGTTGGAGTCCAAAACACCTGGAAGGCCCAAGTTTGCCCATGCCAGCTTTCGATAGAGACCTCTTCCTCCCCCTTCGCGCCCTTTCTTCCTCCTCCTGCTGAACACTTCCTTTTTCTTCTACACTGCCACTTCTGCCGCCATTTTGATCCGAGGGGGCAGTGTGAGCATGTTCAGGAGGGGAGGGGGAGGGAGGAAGACGTGACCCGTGTGGGCGCTACTGCGCAGACTTGCCCCAGAGCAAAGCGAAGCAAAGCGAGCAGAGCGAGGCTGGGAAGAAGGGAGCCCAAGTGGAGAAGAAAAAGTGTTTGGCAGGAGGGGGAAGAAAGGGTTTTGGAGGTTCCAATTTCCCACGGCACACCTGATGATCGCTCACGGCACACTGGTTGGGAAACACTGTTCTAACCTATTGGTAGCTTTTAAATTACAGATTTTTTTAAAAAAAGTATGACATTACAAATATAGGAGATAACACTCATGTTTAAATTCTGCTACCATTCTAGGTTCTCTGGGCCATTCTGTTTGTTCTTGATCCAGCAATGATTATGGCAACACACCTGTGTAACTGCAGTAATTGAAACATACAGTGGTGATTAGCAGCTGTTTATAGAGAGAAAAAGAATTTAAAGAGCCTAGAGTCCTTTCCCCTTTAGCCCCCATTTACTCCTCATTTGGGATTTGATAATGTGGGAGAAAGGGTGCTTTAGAGTCCTAAATGGAAAAGCTGCCCTCTTTTTCTTCTTGTGCTTCTAGCTTGTGTGTCAAGAAATGTTTTGATCGTTCATTGTTAATTTTTAATCACACAACAACTATATGCGCAGAAACCTATCCATGAAAATCAAAGCAGGAGATTTTTCAGAATGTTAAATTGACCTCAGGGTGGTATATAATACATCCACTGGACCTCTCAAAATGCTTTCTCTAGTTATTTATCAACATAAGAACATCTCTCTCTCTCTCTGGAGTTAAAAGTCCATTTGATCTTAATGGAACATCAAATAAATCTGTTTATGATTATAGCACAAATTGTGCATTGCTGATAAATAAGAATGATGCATTGTAGCAAAAGCGATTTCCACTGCTTCAGGTTTCATTAGGGGAGTGAGGAGAGACAAAGGGTGCTTTCACGCCGACTTGTTTTGGATCAGTCCCAGCACAACGTGCAGCTTCAATAGCAAATGGTTACATTTGCCTTGGATTTTTCAAATAGACAGCACTTTCTCTTATTGCATTTTGTAGTATATGGCAGGTGAAATGGTAGTTGGCTGAAGACACGTTGCCAAATGATATAAAACAGAGAATAGTGGACAGATAATAACACCTAAAAGGCAGCATTTCTTCACAATGCAGTGAAAGGTCTGTCACGATCATACAGTGGTCCAGAGAGCCAGCATGTATTGAGTGTTGGGCTGTGATCTGGAGACCAGAATGCGATTCCTCTCTTGGCCACAGAAACCCACTGGGTGACTTAGGCAAGTCACGTTTAGTCCCAGAAATCCTGCAATAGATTCAGTTTGTCTTAGGGTTGCCATCAATCAGAAATGGTTTGAAGATACACAACAAGAGGTGAAAAAGAAACTGGTAAAGTGGGTGATGGGCACTAATGCTGAGGATATTTTATGGCTGATGATAAAAGTAAAGCTATGAGGATGTACCTTGCCTAGGCAGCTTTGTTCACAGAGTTTGAACCCATTACTACCCAGTGCATTACTACACACACTGCATTTCTCCATATATTCCAGTATTTCTACACAGAAGAGAAGAGGAAAGATGGAACAGGACATTATTTCATCCATAGATGTTATTTATTAATTCAAATTGCAGTTTTCAATGCAATACTCTCTAAAAAGCAGATTACGGAGCAACATAAATACCATGTAGGTAGAATATTAACAAAATCAAGCATTCCTTAAAATACAGTTTATACAATTGCAAAGTTTAAAAATATTTTAAAAAGCAAAATTTAAAAAATGCCAATTGAATGCAACATATTGGTCATTTGCAATTTCATTCCTCTATATTTTTAGGTATAGATCCTTAACAGAATACATTCTAAGGGCTTGTCCTGATTTCCAATTGTTTTGATATTTACTGGCAATAAATGTTGGAGTAAGCCAAGTCCTATTAGGAAATTAAGGCTTAAATAATTTTCTAGGTAAAACCTAGAAAATTCAATGGACTATGTGTACTTAAGTAGTATATTTAGGTTGCAGTTATTCTTTCTAGTAATTTTAATCAAGATTATCTCAAATTGTTTCAGAAAGCAAGGAGTGTAATACTGGGACCCATCTTTGACCTTGGATTCCAGGGCACTTGACTTGTTTCTTCAGAACTCATGTCACTAGTTTGATATTTGCCAGTTAATATTTGTTACTACTGCTGCTAACTAAGAGCATCTGACAGGAAAGAAGAGAAAGAAGAGAAATATAAGACAATTTCCAAAATCTCACTTGATCCACACTATGGAGTAGGTTATTATCAAAATCTCACTGATCTAAGGGTAGTTTAAATTTGCTATTGCTCTGGCAAATATAGCTGATAAATGGTGTGTGTATGCGTGTGTGCGTGCATATATATATATATATATATATATATATATATATATATATATATATATATCTATGCACGCACACACGCACGCACACACACACACCATTTATCAGCTATATTTGCCAGAGCAATAGCAAATTTAAACTACCCTTAGATCAAGTGAGATTTTGGAAAAATGACTAGGGGAAGATATGACTATTATCCATACAATGAGAGTAGTTGTGAACTCAGAATTTTAATCTGGTATCATTATTGTCAATCTTTGCTTTTATGGTGTTTTACATTGTGCTGTGAGCCGCTCTGAGCCCTCGGGGAGTGGCGGCATACAAGATCGAACAATAAATAAATAAATGAATGATAATATATTAGGAAGACAGGAAAGTAGTTTGTAAATGTCTATGATGAGGATCAATTGTAGAATTAACAAAGTTCAGCCCCCCTAAACAGCCAGGGCTCCATGCTGGAATCCTGATAGCTGTAGTTTCACAAGGTCATTATTACCTGCCAAGGAGTACAGGTGCCTCACCAAACTTCAACTCCCATGATTCCATAGCATTGAGTGGTATGAAACTCCATAAATTCTTCCCTGTAGGAGACTTTGAATAATCAGTTGAATAACCTACTCCATAGTGTGGATCAGTGATTCCAAACACTAATACTCCAGGTCCACAGGCATTTAACCCGAGGGGAGGGGGCTTGAGGGCTTTAGCCCCCAATTCTCAGAGTAGTCCGCGAGAAGGCCTAACTGGTACATGGCATGGTGGCGTCCTTGTCATTGTTAGCCTGTTCGTTTGTGAACAACTTTTTAGCCTTACTTTGCCCCTATCAGTTTTTCTTCAGGAAAAAAGTCTTGATATGGCATCTGCCATAAACCACGCTAAGTCACTATTAATGTGTTTTCAAATTTTGAGAGCAGATGCAAAATATAATTTTGTAAAACTTTTTGACTTAGCAAGAACATCTGAAAAAATATTTCAAAGCAACATGACTATTTCAAGGCAAAGTTCAAGACAGGTCTGCAGAAGATTATTTCAGAGTTATGTGTCCATACCATGTGTCGATTCACTCATACAGAACATTACTGAAAGGTTCATGTCAAATGAATGCAATTTAACCAGTTTCCAGGTTCTCCTCCCTGGGTTTTCAGGTCTAGACAAAGTTCACCATATGGAACAACTGTCACAATATTTTGAAAATGACCTTGCACTTGCTTCCATCAAGGCTGAGTACATAATGTGGTGTAATATTACACCATCAATTAAGAAAGATACTGAGGTACTTAAAAGTGTTGGAACTGTTTGACAAAACCTACTATAGGTCAATACATTTCCTTTTGACTGTGTTAGCTACTCTCCTAGTAATGACATGCAGTGTGGAAAGATCGTTTTCAACCATGAAGTGAGTGAAAAGTGTATCTAGAAGTTTTGAATGACAGACCAGAGACTTAGTGGACTAGCAATGATTTCCATCCATCGGGACATCACTGTCAAACCAGAAAAGTAATTGACATAATGGCGGGAGAAGAAAAGAAGACTGTTGCTGTAAAGTAAAAAATAAATCAAAAAGTATTTTGAACGTTTTGTTAATGAAAGTAAATAAGTAACATTTATAATTTTAAGTGTTATGTTTATTCATATCACGATCTGATCACCATGCTTAATATATCCCATATGCATGGGGGCATTGGGATAAGGATACAAAAGGTTTGCTAGGGCCGATCCTCTCTCACTCCGACTCACCCCCGAATCAAAATCCTGGCTACGGGCCTGCTCCAGGAGATTTGGATTTGTAGAAGCTTCGGCTGCCTTGGCCAACGATTGGGAGCTGAACTCCAAAACACCTGGAAGACTGGAGTTGTGGAAACTGTCCTTCCACAATGCCTCTGGCCTGGTGTAGACTTGATGACATGATTGGATTGCTGTGCGTTTTCTGGGCTGTATGGCCATGTCCCAGAAGCATTCATTTTTTTAAATTAATAATTTTTCATACATTTTCTTAAGTACATTGATTCTCTTAAGTTGCATACATACAACACATTCAATACTTTTGTATTATACACTTAATTCATTACATCAACTATATATGCATATATATCTTATATCTCCAGAAGCATTCTCTCCTGACATTTCACCCACATCTATGGCAGGCATCCTCAGGGTCTGTGGGGTTTCTATATCCGTGGAATGTCCAGGGTGGGAGAAAGATCTCTTGTCTGCTTGAAGCAAGTGTATCATCGAATGGCCTTGCAGCTTCAAAGCCTGGCTGATTACTGCCTGGGGGAATCCTTTGTTTGGAGACCTGATTGGTTTTTCTTCTTCAAAGAGTGAAAGATGCACTAGGCTAGAAACACACAGCTGAGGCGGTGTGCTCTGCATCTCTCTCTCTCCCCCACCCCACCCCACCCCACCCCTTGCTCCTCCAGCCAGGTGTGTAGCTCTGGGAATGCCTGATAGGCGGCCCGGTGGGCGGGGCTTCTGGGAGCGCGAGCCCAAACCCCTGCAGGACCAAAGGCCGGCGCCATTGCGCTCGCGAGGCCCACCGCTGCTGTTGCTAGGAGACCGGAGCCGCCAGGAGGAGGAGGAGGAGCAGCAGCAGCAGCAGCCTCAGCCTCGGCGGCAGAAGGGAGTGGGCCGCCGAGGCTGGAGGAGCGAAGGCAGGCGCAGCAGCAGCGGGGAGCTCTGGGTAAAGGAGGGCTCTGCTCGCTGCTGCAACAACGCTAAGCTGAGAGGAAGCGGGCTGCAGCCATGCTGAATCTCAGGCGCTGATTTCCCCCGCTGGAGAAGGAGGAGAAGAAAGAGGAGGAGGAGGAGAGGGAGAGGCGGCCCTGTTGGCCAGCGAGGGGTGCATGCAGCGCTCAGGCGCACAATGGACGACGAAAGGTTGGTCTTTCTCTGTATGTGTGTGTGTGTGTGCTTGTGCCGTCCTTTTGTGCTCGTGACACCTTGGCAAGCAGCATCCCTCCTAAGTTGGCTGCTCCTTTCTCAGAGAGAGAGGGAGAGGGAGAGAGAGGGAGGGAGGGAAGGCCCACAAAGCAGCCCCTTCCCCTCTGGAGGCCTGTCAGCCTTCTCTCAAAGATAAATAGTTGTGTGGTTTTTCTGGGAGGTGGCTGTTTGTCCAACGCCTGCCCTCCCTCCCTCCTCCCTTGCTTCCCTTCAGCTACGGAAGCCCATTGCTTTTCGAGATCCCTCCTCCTCCTCACACTTCCTGTCCCCGAGGGCCCTGCTGGAGAAGTCCCCCTTCCCTCTTTCTTTCTGAAGATTGGCAAATAATAATCATAACAGTAGTAGTAACCACAACACCGTTGGAAGCAGCCGAACCGAGGAGTCCTGGAGTTTGTGCAGGTCTCACAAGGATCTGTATTACTATTATTATTATTATTATTATTATTATTAGAGGAGGCCTCCTTTGGGCAGGAAGGGCTCCTTCCCCACGTCCAGGAAGAGTAAAAAGGAGAAGCCGACCCCCAAAGCTCCTCACTCAAGGCATTTGACCTTATTCAGGGTGGAATAAGGTCACCAGGAAGGGGGGGGGGGGACGGGACCAGGAGTGTTTGGTGGTGTGGCATTAAAATGCAGGAGAAGTGATTAAATCCAGGGCTGCTGACTCTGGTATGAACTCTCCTTTTCCAGCTTGGCTTTCTCCCTCCCTCCCTCCCATTCTGTTTCCCCCTCTCCCTCCCTCCCTCTCTTCCCCTCCCTCTCGCTTCCCCTCCCTCCCTCCCTCTCTTCCCCCTCTGTCCCCCTCTCTCTTTTCCCTCTCCTCTCTTTCCCCCTCCCTCCCTCTTTCTCTCTTTCTCCCTCTCTCTCTTCCCCTCCCTCTCTTTCCCTCTATCCTCTCTCTTTCCCCCTCCCTCCCTCTCTTCCCCCCCCTCCCTTCCCCCTCCCTCTCTCTTTCCCCCTCTTTCCCTCCCTCTCTCTTTCCCTCTCTCCTCTCTCTTTCCCCCTCCCTCCCTCTCTTCCCCCTCCCTCCCTCTCTTCCCCTCCCTCCCTCCCCCCTCCCTCTCTCTTTCCCCCTCTTTCCCTCCCTCTCTATTTCCACCTCTGTTCCTCTCTCTCTTCCCCCTCCCTCTCTTTTTCCCTCTTTCCTCTGTCTTTCCCCCTCCCCCTGCCTCTATCCCCCCTTCTCCCCCTCCCTCTTCCCCCTCCCTCTCTTCCCTCTTCCCCCTCCCTCTTTCTTTCCCTCCTCTTTCCCTCTCCCTGTCTCATCCCCTCTCCTCTGCTTTTCTCTCTCTCCCCCTCTCCCCCCTTGCTCTCCCCCTCCCCCTCCCTCTTTCTCTCTCTTTCCCTCCCCTTGTTGTTCTGGAATTCACTTTCTAATCCACAAATGCACGCCTCCTTGGTTCCTTGGCATGGGAGCCGCATAGGTGAAAGGCTAACTTGTTTGGCTTGAATGAAACTCCGAAAAACTGCAGGAAGTGTGTGCGTGTCTGTGCGTAGTTGCTATGGGAATTTGAGTAAAAGGATACAAGGGTGATTCTCTCTCATAACTCCCCCCACTCAATTGGAAAGCCATGGCTGCTGGCTTGGTTTCTCTTGGGACTGTGAGCCTTTGCGTGTGAAGGCATCCTGCTTGTAATCCACCTGTGGCTCCCTAGTGATCAAACAGTAGGACCTGATATGATCACATCATTGCTGTGAGTGATCTTGTGACAGGCTGCCCTCATGTGATATGAAGCTGCCTCGCCAGCAGGAAACATCTTGATTTTTATAAGGAGAGGAGAATATGTAGGAGATGACCCTGAGTTCTCAATTAAATTTATTTATTTATTATTCTATCTTATATTCTGCTCCTCCCTGCAGGCTCGGGGCGGATTACAACATACATTAAAACGTGCTGCGCATACATGTAAACAATATGCTCTCTGCTGGATCATTCATATATATACACAAACATTTAGATATTTCTGATTTCTGGTTTTTTCTAGGAAATTAAAGGAATAAGAGTAGTAAAATACTTACCCATCCATTGTAGAGACATTTCCTATGCTGCCTTTCAAAGCACAGACAAAACCAGTATTATTGGTGACCTGTAACATGGCAGATCAAAAGGCAAACAGTGTAGTACTTGCCTACAATAGAGGGCAGTTGTTGATGGTCAGTTTATCTGTGAGGCTATGAAAACAAAGCATAATAATCAGGGTTAATGTATAAATCATGGTAAGGGGGCTATGAGTGTCATCATCATCATCATTGTTTTTGATACTCCATCTTTCCCCTAAAACGAGGACTTAAGCTGGCTGCTTTGGTGCCCTCCGGTATACAAAATCATTGTTTTTCCTCCCATTATGTCGAAATGAGCAAAACAAACTCTTTTCCTCTGTCAGTGCTACTTTCTTGGAAAAACAGGATATGGAGAACACTTCCCTTTCACATTGTGAACTGCTGTAAAACAACAATTGCTGAGCAAGAAAGAAGTAGCTATCAGTGTACTATTTTCTATGGCCTGACCTGCTTTTCAGTTTTTTTGAAGGCATTTTGCCTGAGTTCCTTGCGATCCAATGTATCTGTGAGCAAGTCCTGGGCAATGCAGTAGGATCTGACACTACCTTTTACATGCATATTGAGTGTGAGGGAATGACAGTATTAATCTGTTAGAGGAAAAACAATAAGTCTTGTGGCTCTTTAAGGTCTAAAAAGTTTTACTTGGCATGAATATTTATGGACTGCAGTCATTGTGACACAGTGTACATCAGAGGAAGTCCACAAAAGCTGGGACAGACAGTATCAGAGCTGTTTTCTTGTGGTGTGATATTCAGATGCCTCATAGGTGCAAATAATTGCAATGACATGGATAGGAAAAATCATGTGAATTTTTCACAAACGAGATTGCCCTCCCATCTGGTAGGTAGACTCAAATGAATTGTCACACTCAGGTGATTGGGAGCTTCTCATGCATCACATATTGGGAGTATACAACTGGGTGTAAAGGGGGTGAGAGACTCCTCTGCACCATTTTATAACCCAGTGCTGTCCAACTTCTATAGGCCCAAGGGCCGGAATTCCGGTGGCTGAGCACCTGGCGGTCTGGAGCGGGGGGCGAGGCCGACTGCGGGGCGGGGCCGATCGCGGGGGCGGGGCCGATCGCGGGGCGGGGCCGATCCCGGAGTGACGCTGTAGGAGGGAGGGCGGAGCAAAGAGGGGCTCCCCTTTGCGCCTCCCTCCCTTCTACAGCGCCAAACCGGGCAAGAGGGACGGCGATTTCGCCATGCCTCTTGCCCGGTTTGACGCTGTAGAGAAGGAAGGGAGGAGCAAAGAGGGAGAAATTCTCCCTCCCTTCTACAGCGCCAAACCGGGCAAGAGGGACAGCGATTTCGCCATGCCTCTTGCCCAGTTTGACACTGTAGAGAAGGGAGGGAGGAGCAAAGAGGAGAATTCTCCCTCTTTCCCCTCCTTTGTCAGCAGCGCGCCGGTGGAAGAGGAAGAGGAGGAGGGAGAGTTCCTCCCGCCCTCTTCCCCCGCCCGTGCCCTTGCCGGATCCCGGCGCCGGCGCGGGGAAAGAGGGACGAAGGAGGAGGCAATCAGCTGACTGCCTCCTCCTTTGTCCCTCCTCTTTCCCCGCCCCGTGCCCTTGCCCCGATCCCGAGCACCGGCAAGGAGGAAGAAGGCAGCCAGCTGACTTCCTCCTCCTTCGCCGCTCCTCCTCCCCCGCGGACGCGCCGCGGCTCCGATCGCGAGCCGCGGTGCGGGGAGGGGAAGGAGGAGGGGTGAAGGAGGAGCTGGCTCCCTCCTCCCTGCCCCGCCCCCCCTTCCCCCCAGCCGCCATTTTTTTAAAAAGGCAGCCGGGGGCATAGCGGGGGCCGTGTCCAACAGGCTGGGGGGGGCGTGTACGGCCCCCGGGCCGCCAGTTGGACAGCCCTGTTATAACCTGTGCTGGCAGTGAAAAAAGGCTGTAAACATTATCTTACAGACCTGTTTGCTGTAGTTGGCCATGACTTTCCAGCCAATGCCTGCTATACAACCATGCCAGCAAAAGTGTTCTTTTAGTCTAACATGTACGGTTATCTCAGACTAGGGCTTTGAAATATATGTTTTTAAGTAATACATGGTATCAGTAGAACTCTTTTCCAGCATCACATTTCAGCAGAATTGCTCTTTCATTCTTTACTGTCCAGTTTCCCCAACCATACAGAAATCAGAAATTGTATGGCTTGTGTGATTCTGTTTTGGTACTCAATGATAAGTCCTTATGTTTCTTGATCTTATTGCGCTCCTTCTTGGCTGTATTTATAGCAGTCCATACATACACTTACTTTTATTGAAGGAGTGGATATGTAACCATAGGCCCACTACCTGCTCTTAAAAGCTCAGTTGTTGGTCATGATGTATGTACTTCATTGAGGATTTTTTGTGGAATGACTGCTTACGATACATGCTAAAGGTTTAAAGTCTCACAAGGAAGGATTCTTGTGAATTTTGTTCAAGCCTTGCTAAGTGTTTGAGATTTCACAAGGAAGAAACTTATGAATCTATATATGTCTGTTGGTCCGGAATTGGAGTTGGTCACATTTTGGGTGATATTGTGATTAAAATTGCTGCCACAATGAAGCCAGGAGTTGTGCCATGAAATATAGCTCAGTCAGTTCTGGCTTTATTATTAATATATGTATATATATGTATACTGCCCTTCATACAAATATATTCTAGGCCAATACACAATAAGTAATTACAATAACATACATTTATTTATTTCATCACCTATGAGCAGCTTTTTAAATTGAAAAAAGGTTGTTCAGGTGACACATAAACATGCTGAGAAAATAAATCAAAGCCCATAGGAATATGAAAATTATGAAAAATACACTTAAGAACATGGAAGAGTTACATAATTAAAATATCACAATATGTACAGATAAAAAGCAAATGCACTTTTGGAGTGCAAAGTGATTTCAGATGGCCGAATGAATGTCTTCTTTATATGGTAAATGACTGTTTTTATCATACAGCTTATTTATCTTACTAATTCATTCAATTTATTGGCATGCATGCCTTCATTGTTGTTGTCTGAGAAACAAGAAAGGAGTGGAAGCTAAAAATAGAAATCATTGATTTTTTTTATAAACAAAAGAATATTGTCAATTTGTTTACCCAGAAATTATCTGATGCTGCAAATTATCTCAGCATTTTATTGCCAAAGAGAATATTTAATTATCCTATCTTCCCCTATATTTTTCCTTTCTAAATATTTTTGAAACTATTGGGGATGGAAAAAAGAATATATATATATATATATATATATACACACACACACACACACACACACAGTATATTCAGTTTTTATTCCTGTGTTCCTTTTTCTGGACTTTATGTTTCGTCTGGACAGGCATGTGTACTGTTGTTCATATTTCCAAAAGAAAGAGCTTCTAAAATTGCAGTGCATCCACACTTGAATAAATTTATGACAAGACTCTGGGGTCTGTACAAAAGTACCCAGTGTGGCTTTCAACCCTCCATGTTGCTCTCGTTGCTCTCCTCCTAATCCCTTGCTGACAGAAGGAAACATCTATCCCCAGTCCTTGCATCCACACATGGGCATTTTGGTAGATGGCATGCATGGTGTTTTGAGGCATCTGCTACCCATGGAATGTGTTTGGCTAATCTATATTTCTTCACTTTTTATTGTCTTGACATGCTTTCACTGTTAACAATTATGCATCAGTACAGCTAGTGTGCCCTCAAAATGCATTTTCAACATGATACCTTGTAGTATAGAAAGTTAAGTTGAATGTGTCTGAGATTATGAAAAGCTGACCATATGCCTCTTTTGTGACAGATAATGACTAAGGTATAAACCAGAACTAGAGACGTGATCAAGTGTTAGGCAGTGTGTCAGTTTTTATACCTCTGGGCTTTTTTTCTGTTGTTGTTTTTAATCAAAGTTAAGTTACTGCCTCTCAAGGAATGTTTTAGTGGTAGTCTTCCACTGGCAGGGATTGGACTAGATGGCCTTTTCAACTCCGTGGTTCTGTGATTTCCATGTCTCAACTAGTGCTGGTCAGAGAATGTGGAATATTTCTTTTTGGAGACTACAACTATGGCAGTTTCTATCCAAAAATAATTTATTCAATTATTGAGTGGCTGATAGATATTTTGTATTGAAAGTAGTGGTTCCTTGTCCTCCTGTCAGTCTCAGTCTTTGAAATGGTGGGCTCACTTTCTTTAGAGCTCTTTAAGCAGGGGTTGGTTGGGCATTGATTGTTTTTTCCTGCATGTCAAGGGATTGGAGTAGGTGGCCCCTCTTGGCCCCTTCCAAATCTGCTTTTATGAAAATGTTTTTTTTTAGAAACCCACTGTTTTCACCTTTTGCTGCTTCAGTGGTTCATTTGTTATAACTCCCAAACAGAGATCATTGTGGATGTAAGGATGTTGTGGTGCTTCATAGCTCATACCTCTGTGTTGATTTAACCAATCATCAACATGAATACAGTGATACCTTGACATACAACTTAATTTGTTCTGTGACCATACTCATAACTAAAAACATTTGTATGTCAAAGCAAATTTCCCCATTGAAATGCTGTCAATCCGTTGCAACCCCCCTCAATCAATGTAATTCCCCCTTTAAGAACTTGGTCACAGAACAAAAATAAAACAATTTTTGTCTCCTCCCTTCCTCCATGTGGGAGGCCTTGTTGGCTGGTACCTATCGTTGAGCTTGGGGCATCTCTTCTCCATCTGCCACCCTGTTGAAGGCCACGCCCTGCACAAGGGTGAGCCATGTGCCTGAATAAGAAGCAGAATAAGAAGTCTCACCGAAGGCTGCGAGCAGAGCCTGCCCTGCGGCAAGCTGCATGCCTGGAGGAAGAGGAGGCTCCACCAAAGGCCATGAGCAGGCCCTGATTTAGATGACGGGTACTTGTGCACTAGTGCTATCTTTTGTGAGGCTAGCGCAAGACTACCTGCCATCTTAAGCAGGACCTACTCATGGCCTTCAGTGGGGCCCCCTCTTCTGTCAGGTGCCAGGCTCACCCCATGGCAGGGTAGGGCCAGCTCACAGTCTTTGGTGGTACCGTCTTTTCTGCCAGGCACGTGGCTCACCATGAGAGAAAGCAGCTCAGCTGCCATAGGGGTATGAGGAGGTGGGGGGGGAAGAGAAGGGGGAAGCAGGCTGGTTGGCTGAGTGAGCTGCTGTGGGAGGGGTGGGATGAGGTGGGGTGGAGACTGTGCGGGGCAGAGCAGCCCAGAGGTGGCACTGTACTCTTGTGCGAGCTTTCTCTCTGGCATGAGCATGCCCTCTGGACTGCTTGTAGGTCAAAATGGCATTCCATAAATTAAACGTAACCCAGACCGAGCAATAATTATTTTTCATATATCATGTGTAAGTAGAAGTTCCACTGTTTAAGGATAGTACTTGTTTGATAAGGCGACTCAAGTGGATAGAAATCACTCTATAGATCTACGCTATTTCACATCTCTTTCATAAGAATTGTATAAGGGCTTATATTCTGATTAGCATTTTTGGGAACTTTTATTCTGTATTAAAAAGTGATTTAACTGTACTTCAGCAGCCTTAAAATGGATTGCTACCAAATCTAAGTGGATTAGTAAGTGTCTGCGTTTAATTAATTTCATTTATTTTTATTTTAATAATATTTTTGTACTACTTTTTATTAAAAAAATTATCACATATGCCTTACAGTAATGAATTGATGAAACATAAAGGTAATTAAACATTGAATAATGATAAACCAGTAAGTATTTGCATTGTGAGTTAGAGTGAAATCTGAGTGACTACTAGCTCTTATTATTTTAAGAAAACAGAGGAAGGGTAGAGGTGCAGTGATGTTTGATTTTGCCCCCAGGAAACACCCCCCCCCCAATGGATACTAAAATCTATATATGACATAATAAAATGGTGCCCCTCATATAAAATGGCAAAATCAATGTTTGCTTTTTGGAATTTTTTGATAATATTTTCAAGCCTTGGATGATTGAATCTGTGAATGCAGAATCCGTGGATCCAGAGTGCTGACTTTTATAGACCAGATGTCCCACTTAGGAGTTTGGAATTTTAACTCTGTACTCTTCTGTTGTAAACGCCATCTTGTATTATCTTGTGTTATCGTGGCATTTTAGCGTGCAGTTTTATTGTGATATTTTAATGTTTTAATTGTGATATTTTAACTATTTTAGCCGTATTTCTGTGATTGTGTGTAATTCGCCCCAAGCCATTGGGAGTGGCAGCGAATAAATTCGAATAAATGAATAAATAAAATAAAAGGGATCCCAGCATGGAGTAGAAATTTTGTTGTTTTGAGATCCCCATCCCATTACTGAAAGGTCTCATACATTGAACTTGCCCAGCTATGTTGGAATCCACCAAATTGGTTTCATCATGGATTTCAATGTACAGGCTGAGGCTTTTGTGCCAGAAGAGGCTCAAATTGCATAGTCTTTCTGGTGGCCATTGATTTTGGGTGGTTTCTGGCCTGACACATTCAGCTGATGTGGAGCTTTTTATGCTACTGTGCTAGATGAAATGGAGATGATATGGGGCTGGTAGAATTTAAAATAGTTCCTTTGTCACTTGACTTGAATGGTTGCCTTTGTGGCAGGCAATTCTTTGGAGCATCCTTCCCAAAACAATTTGCTTTTGAGGATAACCTCTCTTCCCAGTGAAGTCATGGCTTGGAATTAAAGTAATAGGCTGCTCAAAGCTGTCAATCTTCTCATTTTGTCTCGGTTGCCATTGGCATTTTCTTCATCAGAGTTTCACCATTTCCTTTTAACATAACTGTTGTCTTAGTCTCTACTGACAAAGTAATCGAAAATGCTATTAGCTTAGAACTCCCTAGGTGTCAAGGTCTTCTCCCCAAAACATTCATCACTTACATTTGCTGTTTGAACACTATTTTCTCTTCGGATAAATCTGCTGGTCAATAGTTTTAGGGAGGGAACAAACTGCAGTTTATTCTGCTGTGTGGAATAGTATTTTTGCCTTACCTCCCAAGCATATTGATATTCAGCCTATCTTAGATTATTTCTTGTGTTGTGTTCTTCCTGTCATGGAGGCTGACAATTCTGTTGATGCCCTGGTTGATCGCTACAATAGCGAGATGGCCAGTGCGATCACCCCCGAACGTCCCCTCTAGTTGCGCAGAGTCACGGCAACCCTTTGGTTGGTGTTGGTGGAGATGAAGTGGAGGAGAAGGAGACTAGAGTGCACCCGAAGGAAATCTCGGGGTGTCTCTGACCAAATGCGGGCTAGAGCCTCAGGGCCTATACCGCAGCTCTGTGGGCAGCCAAGAGGAAGCATCTCCATCTATAGACCCTCTGAGCTGTTTCGGGTCGTTGGAGAGCTCCTTAACCCCCCCCCCCCTTCCAGGGGTGAAGGAGGTCCTCGAGAACTCTGCAGCTCGGTGCTGCGATTTCGCGCACCATTTTGCAGATAAAGTTGCTCAGATACACGTCGAGCTGGACACCAGTTTAAACGCTATACCAGAGGAGGTAACCAATGCATCTATTGGTCTGGATTTTTCCAGCTTGTTCGTCCTGATGACGTGGATGGGGTCCTGGGGGCTGTGAGGGCGACCATGTTGGCTTTGGCCTACCTGCATGACCGCATTTCCGTTTACTAACCCACACAATCTCTACGATTGTCTGGAGAGGCCGTCCTCTCGCTCCTGCCCCCATCACAGGTGCAACTTGTTGGGATGAGGGAGAGGGCCTTTTTTTGTGGTGGCCCCTCGGCTCTGGAATTCGCTCCCCAAAGATATTAGGCAAGCACAAGGGAAGGCACATTGGCAGTCTTTAGGAAAAGCTTGAAAACTTGGCTGTTCCAATGTGCCTTCCCTGAATGAATGAACAATAATTCCCTGACCTGACCAATTTTCTGCAAAATGTCCTCTGAAGCACTTTATTCCACCTGTCAGTGCAATCAACCCTACCTTACCCTCTGAAACCCCCGTCCAGACTCATTTTATTGCTGTCACACCCAATGTTTTAATTTTTTAATCCATTAGAATTGGCCCTGCTCACAGTGTTGGATCCTTGTGTTTTAAATGTTGTGTTTTTATATTGCTGATATGTTATTTATAATGGTTTTGTATTGTATTTTTATTTCTTGTTTTATTTTTATTGTTGTGCTGGTTTATACCAGGGGTGCTCACACTTTTTCAGCATGCAAGCTACTCTTAAAGCAACCAAGTCCAAAAGATCTACCTGCCCCCGCTGCCGTGCGCTCCCGCCGCCGTGCGTGCTCCTGCTGCTGCTTTCTGCCCGCGCAGCGCTTCTTCCGCCTGCGGGGCATTGCAGGAAGGAGAAAGCACGAGGTGGGCATTCCAGAGGGAGCGCTCCACCCTGCCTGTCTCGCCGGCAACGGAGGCTGCACAGCTGCTTCTGGACGAGAGAGAGGCAGGGCGCTCCCTCCAGAGGCCCCACCTTGTGCTTCCTTCTTCCTGCAATGCCCTGCAGGCAAAAGAAGCACCGCGAGAGCGGAAGCCAGCAGCAGGAGTGCGCATGTGCACAGGGTGTGCGCGCGCATGGCAGGAGCGCCCCATCTGGCTGGTGAGGACGAAGATCACCTGAAAGAGGGCCGAAGATCTACTAGTAGCTCCCGAGCTACCTAATGAGCACCCCTGGTTTATACTGATGTATTGTATTGTCATGCTTGGCCTCATGTAAGCTGCCCCAGGTCCTCTTGGGGAGATGGTGGCGGGGAATAAATAAAGTCTCTCTCTCTGGCATTACTTCGCGAATGAAGATTCTTAGGAAGGAATCTTCCCATGCTTTCTACAAGCACGTTGATGACTAAGGAGGTTGGATGTGTCCTTCGAGCCTGTGCAATGGATTTTTCTGGTGGAGCGCAGCGTGCACAGAATTGGCCTCACCCTTTAAACCAAAGGGTGGTCTGCAGGGGCCTAGCAAGCTTAGGACGATGGCAGCGAGGTCCCCAGGTCATAGGCTTGATTTGAGTTTCCTTCTCTAGATGATTGACCTTACAGGGTTAGATGAGCACCATCTGCTCAGGTTTGAAATCAGAGTTTTCCTTCTCTTAGGATGGTTGCTAAAGGCTAGAGAGCCCATCCTACCCATTGACACTCTTTGTCAGACCCTTGGTTGTGACCTGTCTGGCATGGGGGGCCCTACCGGTGGCTATGCCTCTGCCAGCATAGCTCACAACTTCATTCGGGTACACAAGCCTCTCCCCCGCGACAAGGGGGCACCAATGGAGAGGATAAATAAAGTATTATTTATTATTATTATTTATAATGGTTTACTCATACCAAAATAAAATCATTAGTGTGCTCCAATAAACAGGAGCACATCGGAATAGACTGGACTAAATTGCTTTTTCACCATTCTGTGGACATTCAGTGATCTGTTTGAATGGTGTGCATGGTAATATTGGAATTTTTCATTTTACTAGGAGAGGATGCCTTTGAAGATAGAAGTGAAAATGTGGCAGAATTTTCTCATTTCCAGTGCATAATCACTTTGGGTTTCTGATTA
The DNA here is from genome assembly GCA_030556195.1 of Anolis apletophallus. Taxonomy (NCBI): domain Eukaryota; kingdom Metazoa; phylum Chordata; class Lepidosauria; order Squamata; family Anolidae; genus Anolis; species Anolis apletophallus. Next base: position 76,049,337 of record JARBWK010000001.1, read on the forward strand.
CATCCTTCACTAAAAATGCATGGTGCTAAGAGAGAACTTTGGTTGCTCCTGCTATTCTCTCCCCTACTACTGTATTATTTTTAGCTCTGCAGGCCCCCATTCCCCCATCAATGTCAAAATGAGGAATGTGGAGGAGTCTCCTCCCTTCTATTTTTGATGCCATCCTTTATTCCCTAGTTTCACTCATGCTGTGGCTCAATGGTGTGATGTCAATTATCCCCTTAATGCTATCTACCTCCTGGTGTATGTGAACTATGCATGTGGCAATTTAACACCCACTCCCCCAACACTGAATGATTTGTCTAGGTTACTTTGATTGCTTCTTTGATTTGGTTGTTGGTAATAGTGGAACCTTGAAGCAGCCTTTAAACCCCCTCTCCCCCAAAAAAGATCAACACTCACTTTGGACCCTTATAAACAACATAAAATGTATAGGGTTACAGAGAGTGAAAACTGGAGAGGGCCCCTGTGCCTTCAATAGTGGTGTAGAAAAGGGAATTTCAGCAGGTGTTGCTTGCTACCTCCTTCAATTCCATCTTCATAAAATGTACAAAAGTCATCTCCAGTTTTTAATTTCACATCCTGGAAGTGCAGGAAAAATTGAAACCAGTGGTTGAATATCATGTCTGACTTGAGGTGGGCCCAGTCATGCATTGCACTCAAGCACAGCAATTCTACCACTGGAGTCCAGTTCCTTCCTTCCTTCCTTCCTTCCTTCCTTCCTTCCTTCCTTCCTTCCTTCCTTCCTGACACCTGTTCTTAGGTAGACTGGGAAGCATGGGAACTAATAGTCACTGTGAAGACACTGTCATATTCCAGGCTTCTCTGGGAATCACATATATTCCAGGCTAGCATTTGGTATCAATGTCCATTGTCTCTCATTGTCTTTTCCTTTCACACCTATGGGAGAGAGGAGCTTTGAATACGGGAAAGGTTGGGGTAAAAAAGTGTGGAAACCCATTCAATGTTTGAGGCATGGGAATAAATAGGGAGTTGTATGTGCATGGAAAAATTAAAGCAATTTAGATTTGAAACAAACCTGGGATATTTTGGAATGTGTGAGCCTGTCTCTTTGCTCCATAGTCTTCCTGGCTGATGCAATGTTAAGCTATTAACTTGCAATCTCTTGTTACCTTGTATGCTAGTTGACATGTATGCATATTTTCATTCATTCAGTTCGGACTTCGGTGGGCTTTTAACTTTGAATCAGCACTTGCAATTAAGAATGGGGACCTTTTTTAGTTGTACAGAAAATTGCCAAAAAGAACGCTTTCCAAAGAAAAAACAGGATCTCTTTATTAGGATTAAAGGTAAACCTGTTATTTAAAGTGTGGCATTTATATAGATAAACTACAGAGATGTTCAAAATCCTAGGGGTGTATATGTGCCATCAAGTTGCCTATGGGTTTATGATTATCCCATGAATTTCACAGGGTGTTCTTGGAAAATGAATTCTGAGAGGTGGTTTTGACTATTCCTTCCTCTGAAATATACCCCACAGTACCTGGTGTTCTTTGGTGGTCTCCCATCCAAGTACTAACCAGAGTTGACCTGCTTGGCTTTCATGATCAGACAGGATCTGGTGTATATGTTGTATATATAAGAATAGGGAAGCTTGCTGTTTCTCAAAGTTTAGAAGCTTATATGTGTCGGGTAAAAAAAGTCTGTCACATAACGTTTCCACTGGAAACCTAGCATTGGCGAATTGAATATGCAGTAACTTGATTGGGGTGCATTTAATATTACTACTAAAAATATTCAAATATATACGGTATATTTGGCCATTTGTCAGTATGTTAGCAGGATGTGATTCTTCATTAAATTCGTGTAGGCCTAATATCTATTGTTTTTCTGGGAGCATCTTTTCAGTTGGTTGGTCTGCCTGTATAATTCTGTTGCATCAGCCAAAGTAGGAAACCAAATGTTTTTCTGCAAAGTAGCAGACTGTTCAAACAAGTAGGCGTATAAGAGAGTGGTACACACTGTAAATTGAGCTTACCATCCTGATATTTACTGGTTACTCTTAAATGGAACAGCAGTGCTGCTGGCGAGATTGGGCTAAGGAGAAACTTGTTGGCTTTAAGGAAAGTAAAGTGGTCCTAAGGCAGAGATGCTTGGCATTCATTCAGGTGCTTCGAATAACCAGTTTAAGGGGTGGCGGCTCCTTTAAACAACGGGAGTAGAAAGAGCAAGATATATACACACTCACAATGAGAATAATAAAGGATATATTGTATGAATGACAAAATTATACTTATTTATTTATATTTATTTTTTTATTATTGGAACTTCTCAACCGCCGACTCCCGGGGGCTCGCGGCGGCTCACAGGAACCAATGGCAGAATGCCGTGGGTTAAAACATAAAACATTTAAAAATACAATTAAAACAATGCAGTACAATTAAAACAATAGAGCAGCAGCAAGTATAACCGAGCGGATATACACATGGGCCTACTCTCCGAAGGCCTGCCTAAACAAATAAGTTTTGCAGGCCCGTCTAAACGGGAGTAGGTCCCTCAAGGCTCTGGCTTCAGCCGGGAGGGCGTTCCATAGCGTAGGGGCTATCACAGAGAACGCCCTCCGGCGGGTGGATGTTAAATGGGCCAACCTTGCAGATGGAACTGCTAGGAGGTTGGCCTCTTCGGACCGCAGTGATCTCGCTGGGCAATATGGGGTAAGACGGTCCCTCAGGTACGCTGGCCCCAGGCCGTGAATGGCCTTGAAGGTGAGAACCAGCACTTTGAAGGCGACCCGGTGCTCAATAGGCAGCCAGTGCAGATCCTGCAAGATTGGTGTTATACGGCAACCTGCTGGAGCCCCAGACAGGAGCCGGGCGGCAGTGTTCTGCACCAGCTTGAGCTTCCGGATCGCCGACATAGGCAGGCCAACGTAAAGCGCATTACAGTAATCTAGCCTCGAGATGACCGTGGCTTGGATCACCGTGGCTAGGTCTCTCCGGGAGAGGTAGGGGGCGAGCCTCCTTGCCTGGCGGAGGTGGAAAAAAGCCGCCTTGCTAGCCATGGAGACCTGGGCCTCCATGGTCAGCTGGGAGTCCAGGTGGACACCCAGGCTCTTCACTGACGGCGCTGGGTGCAGCGCCGCACCGTCCAGGGTCGGAAGCCGGCCACCCACCTCGCCCGGGCGGCCCAGCCACAAGATCTCCGTCTTCGCCGGATTCACCCTCAACCTACTGGCTCGCAGCCATCCAGTAACGGCTTCGAGGCAATGTTGGAAATTATCGGGGACGGACTCCGGCCTGCCCTCCATCCTCAGAATGAGCTGGGTGTCATCAGCGTACTGGTGACAGACCAGCCCATAACTCCGCACCAGCTGTGCAAGCGGCTGCATGTAGATGTTAAATAACAGAGGGGAGAGAATGGCCCCCTGAGGGACTCCACATACTAATGGGGAGCCCTCGGAGACCACCCCGCCCCTCCTCACACGCTGAGACCGCTGGCGGAGGAAGGAGGTCAGCCATTTAAGGACCGTCCCCCTCACTCCAGCCATGGCCAGGCGGTGGATCAAAAGATTGTGGTCTGGACTAGCTCGTCGACCGAGACGCTGATAGACTCCAGGTCCCTTAGAGCATTCAGGAACCTTTCGGGTTCCATAAGTCTCCTTGGGCGAACAAAAATCTGTTCGGCGCCCTTGCATGGGGAAGGCGGTTGCTCAACCCGGATACTTAGAGCACAGTGGTCCGACCATGGTACCTCTATTACAGAGGCTAGGTCCACTTGAACCCCTGCGCTGAACACCAAATCGAGGGTGTGTCCGGCCGAGTGTGTGGGTCCCGAGTTACACAGGGAGAGGGCCAATGTCGCCATGGTCGAGATTAGGTCCGCGGCTGCAGATGGAACAGAGGCTGCGTCGGCGTGGACATTGAAGTCACCCAGAACAATAAGCCTGGGGAACCTCAATGCCCACTCCGACACAGTCTCTAGCAGACGCGCCAGGCTCTCCGCTGGTGCGCTAGGCGCACGGTACACCAGCAGGATCGCCAGGCTCTCCGGGGACTCCCACACCAGGCCAACACTCTCCAATCCCGAGGTGACAAGCGCAGGGATCGCTCTAAGGTGTAATCCATCACGGGAGAGTATTGCCACCCCCCCCCCGTCCCTCGTTCCTATTCTGGTGCGTGGCAACGTAGTCAGGGGGGACCACTTCATGGAGGCAGATGGAGTCGCTCTCCTGGAGCCATGTCTCGGTGATACAAAACAGGTCCGCTTTGAGATCTTCACAGAATTCCCTGACAGTAGCCGTTTTGTTCCGAACGGAACGTGCATTAACCAGCACCAGAGTGGAAGGGGGGAGAACTGGATGTCTATCAACAACGTGTCTGGGGATAGGATGCAGGTCAGAGCCAGGTCGAGTCCGTCTTTGACTCGGTCCGGTTCTCGCAGTAACCTTAGCATTCGGCCTGCGCCTACCGTACTCACCCCGTCCCGAGAGCACTGGGATACTCAACAAGCCTGGTTGGCAGAAATTGGCCGGGGGTTCAATTTCCGGCACACCCCCTGAAAAGGGGAGGCCTGCAAGGAGTCTCGGTCATTCATCGCCAATTCAGCCGGCAAGCCCCTAATCCCGGACCCCCCCTTCACGGAAAAGGGGACCGAAGCCCGTTCGCCAATCGAGCACCCACGTCCTTGGTGGGCCCCCATGGGCAGCTTGTCCATTTGGTCATTGGAGTGGCCCCTCTGACCCTTTGATGTCTTTGTAGTCTGGCCAGCCGGGGCCAATACACAGGTCCGATCTAGGTGGCTCTCCTTCTGGCTGTAGCCGGCCCCCCAGAAGGTCCGTGATCGGAAGGGTCTCTTTATGTTCTTATCGACCTTCCTTCTTTCCTGAGGGCGTCGATCTGAACCTTGGGTAGTTGACAAGTTCAGTGCCGGCTCAGCGCTAACCCGAGCCGTAGGTGGGGGCGGGGGGGGAGGCCAGCTGTTGAGGCCCCGGGGCAAAGGCAAGACCCCCAGCATCTTAGCACATAAGATCATGTACAATCAACATGAAAATAAACCTGCTACAAATAGCAGTGGTGGGGGAACGATCCCCTAGCGCGTACTCACGCGGCAAAAGTCCCATGTGTTGGAAATCCGAATTGGATAAGGTTTAAATAAACACAGTCCGCAGCGACGAACGATTCAGGACCCGTTGGATTCCCTATTTGGATTACAAATATATATACATGCTTGTTTGAATTGGACTTTTGGCGTCCCCCGTCTCGCCGAATTGTTCGTCGCTGCGGACTGTGTTTATTTAAACCTTATCCAATTCGGATTTCCAACACATGGGACTTTTGCCGCGTGAGTACACGCTAGGGGATCGTTCCCCCGCCACTGCTATTTGTAGCAGGTTTATTTTCATGTTGATTGTACATGATCTTATGTGCTAAGTATAATTTTGTCATTCATACAATATATCCTTTATTATTCTCATTGTGAGTGTGTATATATCTTGCTCTTTCTACTCCCCTCGAATAACCAGTTTGGCAGAGGATTCAGAAGCACAGTGTAAGAAAATGATTTTCATTAAAATGTTCTCTCTTAGAGTCTGTCAGTCCTCCAGTGTGGTTCTATAGTCAGCTTTCAGTGGAAGTTGACCATGGTCATGCTGGAGGACCTCAAAACATTTAGGAAGGCCGAAAGAAATTAAAAGTTGTTGGAGAAACATTTTTTCTTATCTTGGCCAATGAGCAACATTTATCTTAACTTTCTATATTATTTATGGCTTGTAGAGCTAGTTTCCCCTCAGAGGACAGGAGCTATGCATTGGTTGAGTATAGGGCCTCATCACACTAGAGGAAAAAAATCCACTTAATATCCGGTTTCTGCCTCCTGAAGAATTCTGGGGTTTGTAGTTTAGGGAAGAACCTTTAACAGCCTCACTAAACTACAAACTCCAGAATTCTGCAGGAGGCAGAAACTGGATTTTAAGTGGATTTTTTCTCTAGTGTGATGGAAGTGTTTGTGTGCAAACTTGCAGCATTAGCTGCCTTCCACCTACATACCACAATCCTATCAGATACCTAACAATCTTATTAGCTAATGAGATAAAGTTGCATTTTTAAATTTCTTAAATTTCTGAATTATACCATGGTTCAAATGTAGACTTTCCTACATTTCCCCCCTTCTTTTTGCTATTTTTATAATGTCTCAGCCTGAAGAAGAACCCTACAAATTTTGTTGATTCATTTGTAACTTTTAATTTGGTTCTAATAACAGTGTTCTGTATTACAACTAATGTATTTTACTCATCATTATTGTCTGTGACACAACATCCTTTACAAAACATTCTGATAATACAGCATACTCCTAACAAGCTTACATTAAACAAAAGACTAACAGATGGGCATTTAAAAGTAAAGGAACAGAATAATACGTTATTGGGTATAATTTCAGACCAAAGTAATAATGGTAGCTACAACAATTGAAGAGGCAGAGGCCATGTTTGCAATGCACTTGATGTGACCTAATGTTTCATTTTGGGACTTCTAATGGAGCACCCTATTTTGGGATTTGGGAACCCCAATTTGGGGCTTAGGGGCGGCATGTGGCCCATGAGTTGCAGTTTATTTATTTACGACATTTATATGCCGCCCTTCTCACCCCAAAGGGAACTCGGAGCAGCTTACATGTCATATCTACATAAAAACATTCTATATTATTAGCATAATATTAATACATCACTCATAATATTAGTATTATATAATATTGTTGCTGGGGGAGGAACTCTGATGCCACAGGGGACAAGATGGAAATGTCTTCACTTCTCCCTTCTTCACTCTGGCCCCAGAGCAGACCGCTCTTGCTAGTAAATTTAGGATTGCAAATGGTCTAAATGACACCCAAACCATTGGGGACATGAGGAAGATGTGAATTTGGTGCCATTCACATTTCCGTCTTTAGTTTTAGCCCTGTTCAGTTGAATGCGTGAAGGAGGATTATGTCACAGAAAGAAACACTGATATCTCTGTTGATCAAACTACTACATTGTACAATTCCTCCTTCCCTGTTTGTTCTAGAAAAGGTTCTGGGTTGCCAACTCATTCTTGGGAATCTTGTTTGTTGTGTTCTAATACTGGCTCTGTTTAAATGTTTGAAACGCCATTTACCATGCTGTGCAGCCCTGACTGATTTGTCTGTGATGTAGTGCTCCCTTCCATTTACCCATAGGTGTGGCATAAATGCCTACACAGGTGACTCCATAAATTTGTGGGTTTAACTTTTGCAGATTTAGTTAAGATGGTCTTTCTATGAATCTTAGATTCTTCAGGGCGACTTTGTGGCGACTTCACATTGAAGAATACAGAGATTTTGAGAGAACACTTCTCCAAGAATCTCTAGGTCAGGGGTGCTCACACTTTTTCAGCTTGCGAGCTACTCTTAAAGCAACCAAGTCCAAAAGATCTACCTGCCCCCGCCGCCGTGCACTCCCGTGTGCTCCCGCCGCACGCTCTTGTCACCTCGCGTGCTCCTTCTGCTGTTTTCCACCCGCGCAGTGCTTCTTCCGCCTGCGGGGCATTGCAGGAAGGAGAAAGCACGAGGCGGGGCATCCAGAGGGAGCGCTCCGCCCTGCCTGTCTTGCCGGCAACGGAGGCTGCACAGCTGCTTCTGGACGAGAGAGAGGCAGGGCACTCCCTCCAGAGGCCCCGCCTCGTGCTGCCTTCTTCCTGCAATGCCCCGCAGGCGAAAAAAGCACCGCAAGAGCAAAAGCCAGCAGCAAGAGCGTGCGTGCAGGGTGTCGCGCGCATGGCAGGAGTGCCCCATCCAGCTGGTGAGGCCCGAAGATCACCTGGAAGAGGGCCGAAGATCTACTAGTAGCTCCCGAGCTACCTAATGAGCATCCCTGCTCTAGGTCCTCTAGCTTGATTCTGTGGAGTCATCTGATTAGTGATTTCCAGCCTTTGCTTTTTAGATGTTTTGAATTTCAGCTCCTAGAATTCCTGACAGTTGGACTCGCTGGCTGGGACTACTGGGAGCTTAAATCCCAAACACCTGAAGGACCAAAGTTTGGGTCGATCTCAAATATTTCAAGATGGAGTGAAGAGGGATAAGATGAGTGAGGCAAGATATGTTACATTAACTCAATGAGCCTTGGTATCTAATTTGAACAAACTCTGCTGTGTGAAAAGGGCTTGTAATGTCTAGTGCAGTGTTTCCCAACCTTTTTTGAGCACACTTTTAACATTAAAAAAATCTGGGGGCACACCACCAACCAAAATGACACAAAATGACACTGTAACACAGTAAAGAACGTCTGGGGGATGGTGAGCTGCTGCTGGGAGCAGCTGCTGGGAGCCAGGCCACACCATGCCCCGCCCCCTCCCCCGGTTTCAGTTCTCCCACAGCTTCGCCAGCCTTGAGGGTGCAAGCCAGCATTGTGCTGGCTCTGCCACCACTGGCTTGGCACTTCCCCCTCAAGGCTGGCGAAGCTGTGAGGGTGCTTAAGCTGGGGGAGGGGGCAGAGCCAGGCCACGTCATGCCCCTCCCCTCCCCTCCCCCCGGCTTCAGTTCTCCCACAACTTCACCAGCTTTGAGGGTGCAAGCCAGCATTGTGCTGGCTCTGCCATCGCTGGCTTGGCACTGCCCCCTCAAGGCTGGCGAAGCTGTGGGAGTGCAGAAGCTGGGGGAGGGGGCGGAGCCAGGCTGCATCATGCCCCCCTCCCCCCGGCTTCAGCTCTCTCACAGAGGAGGAGCATGAGCCATGGACGGGCTTCAGTAGTCGGGGCTCCTCCTCCGCGCGGCTTCAACAAGCAAGGGGTAGTCATGGCAGATTGGAGGCTGGTTGGGGAAACGGCCGAAGGAGGCGGTGCCCCGGTCCCTTCTTTTTCTTTGCGGCCGCCCATCCCTTCCTCCTCCTCTCCCAAGCAGCAGGAGTTTGGCAGGAGGAGGGGGGAAGGAAGGGGGGCAGAGAGCTTTTCTCGCGGCACACCTGATGATTGCTCACGGCACACTAGTGTGCCACGGCACACTGGTTGAGAAACACTGGTCTAGTGCATAAGCTCACCTTCCTCAAGTGCATAATGTGGCTACAGCAGAAATCCATTAAGTTAAAGAGCCAAGTGATTGAGGATCCAGTGAAAACCGGAAGCTGCCTATGTGGAATGCAGCACAGGTTAGTTTTGGCTTTGTTTGTGCCATGTTTAAAATAAGCTTTTCTCTTTGGGGAAATTGTGACATAATCAGAGAAGTGATGGGGAACTTTTTTCCTACAGATGTATTGGTAGCACTGTCAATGAATGTGTTTTTCTTTTTTGTTTTATAGATGGAACTGGTTTGACAAGGTTTTATGTTTATTTCTAGGCTACAGGGAGGAATGGCACTGGCTTTAGGATTTAAAAAACACATTCTCTTAGAGTAACATTACACACTTCAGTTTAAAATCAATTGGGCTGTACTTATGGAATTTAATTGAATGGTTCATATTTGTTTAATTGCAAAGACAAACATTCATAAAGAATACTATACATCATGCTTTTACCTTACTGGAGAGTGGATGGAATATACTATTTATATTCAGGCCTGGATTACCCATAATGCCACCCTAGGCCAGGGTCTAGGGCGGCACATTGGGGGGGGGGCAGCAGATCTGGACCCCCGCCCCAAAGTAAACATTTAAAAAATGTTTTTTTTAAATGCGATTTTTAAAAATAAAAAAAATTAGGAAAAAAGTGCGCATGCGCACGGCTGCGGAAGCACCCCCTCCCCGCTGCTCACGCTGGGCCTGCCCATCTTCCTTCAGTCAGTGAAGGAAGAGGGGCGGTGCCGGCGCGACCAGCGGGGAGAGGCCTAGGACTTCCCTTCACCCTCTCCTGACGCGCGAGAGAGGAGGGGGCGGAGGGAAGTCCCGGCGCCGCCCCTTCCCTGTTGCTCGCCCCGGCACCGCCCCTCTTCCTTCACTGACTGAAGGAAGAGGGGCGGTGCTGGCGTGAGCAGCGGGGTGGGGGCCTAGGACTTTCCTTCGCCCCCTCCTGACGCGAGAGAGAGGAGGGGGCAGAGGGAAGTCCTGGCGCCGCCCCCTCCCTGCTGCTTGCGCTGGCACCGCCTCTCTTCCTTCAGTCTGTGAAGGAAGAGGGGGGGGCTGGCGCGAGTATCGGGGGCGCCCCAGCAAGGGGCCCCACCCCCAGTAAGCGCCACCGCCCCCTGCAAGCAGCCCCGCCCCCCAGAGCGGGGGCGGCGCTTCAAGAGTGTGGCCTAGGGTGCCACAATCGCATAATCCGGGCCTGTTTATATTTGTGAATAAATCAACCTCATGTATAAGTTAAAGGGAAAGTTTGGGAGCCAACATTACAGATTTTACTTTGATCCATGATTAAGTCAAGGGTAAACATTGGGGACATGTAACAAACAAATCTTTTTCTCTTTTTTATAAATTCATAAAGGAAACATTCTCGGCAAGAAAGGATCTCCTTAAAGACAAAGAGGCTTTACAATAAGTGTTGTGTTGATTGTGGGGAGGGGGGCTAAGTTACATTGCCAATTTTAAAATTGTCTACATGTATAGTAATACAAATAGGGAAAGGAATATAAATCAGAAAGAAAATGAGAATGCAGCCTGAAAAAGGGTGTGTGTTTGAGAACCTGACTCCACGAGGGATCCAGCACAAAGGTAGTGATGAGATGCAGAGGTGAGAAGCACTTCCACTCTCGCTCTTACTCAAACCAGAGGGGAAAAAGGCACTCTTCCCTCCTTCACCATTTTCAGCTTGAGCAGAGTTCAGTAGCAGTTTGGGAGTGTCATTTTAGAATGATGCTTGAAGTGGAGCAGAGTAGTGGTTTTCAATTTTAATAAGGAATTCCTACGTAACTTTCTCTGCAAAGGGGCTGCAATTGCCATTTTTAATATGGTGTCATAGTATATTTCTTGCCTGTGTCTTTGTATTGGATCTTTAGTCCATTGTATAAACCAATTAAGGTTTTGGGGGTATTTTTTTAAATGACATACAAATGTATATACCATAAATGTAATAAATAGTACTGTGGTTTGCTTTATCACCTCTCTAGATGCTATGTTTTATAGACATTTTGCTGTGCCACAGTAAAGACTTGTGAAGTATGTGTATCTATTGAACTATTAGAATTTAGAGGATTGGTGAAGAAAACAAGTTCTCTGAATCTCTTGGATGACAAGTCCTGGAAGCAGCAATACTATCCCAGCCCATTTGGCCAATGTCCATGTTGATTCAGGAAACTGCAGTTCAAAAATGTTTTTTTTTCCAGGTTCCGTTTTTACAGTAATACAAGATTGACCTTTGATTTTAGACAGAAGGATTAATACAGTTGTTTTTCATGCTGCGATGAAAAAATTATAGAGAGTATCCAGGGAAGATGCACGTATTTCCTTTTTGTTTGAAAAGACGAAAAGGGATTAAGAACTTCTGCTTTCCTGTTTTTTGTCCAGTGTAGTTTTTGCTCTTGCTTATCTAGGTGTAATAAAAAGTATGGTGCCTGCTCTAAAAAATCAGTTGAAAAACCAAATGTTTTTAAAGGTTCTGGGTTTTTTTTTTGAATCAGCAGAGTTATGTATGTGTCTCCTCTGAAACTTAAAAGTCTATGTCAAGTATTCAGAAATACTTGTCTCAGTTCAGCAGAGAATTCTTGCATGTGTCCCTGCCACATATTTCACATAGTTATGTAGAAGGCATGCACTCCGGCATAGCTGAAATTGTAAAAGGGTGTTCCAGTTACACTTTGCAAACATAGCATGGGCAGCTGGTGATGCCACGTAAATTGAGCAACCATTTGTGATTCATGGGAATGAGTGAGACTGTCGTTTTATGTGCTTTCTTATTAGGCCACATTGTACTTTAGTTCTTGAGCATATAAAGGGCTAAATTTGTTCCTATTTTCCCTCTTCTTTACAGCATCAAAAGATGCCCCCAGCCACCTGAGGCAGATGGCGATAAGGACCAGCGAACAGTGACCATCAATTCATGTCACATGGGAAAGGCATTCAAAGTCATGAACGAATTGAGGAGGTACTTCTTTTGTGTTCCATTTGAATCACCTTGCACATACTTAGCCGCTGGTTAGAACAACAAGCATCTGAGCTATAATTTTCCTTTGGAAGAAAATGGGGACAAGAGAGACTTTGTTGAAACCTAACCTTGAAGCTTGGTTGCACCATTAATGTGATAATTTTTTCATCATGTGGGTCTCATGGCTGGTTTGCACTGATGCTTCTAATAGCAGACTGAGGCTGCAGATGCTAACATGAAAAGTGCTGTTTATACTTGTGTAAAAGTTGACCTCATACATGTCAAGGGCAGAGTTTAGAGTCAAAATTATGGCTTTTGATATGTCTCATGGATAAGCCAAGGGTTATTCTGCAGTGAGGGGAAAGTTCCAGTGCTGTCTCAAGGGTCAGCTATCCCTACCATTTCCTTATCAAGACATTCAAAAAGGTCAGGGTTAGGTCAGAAGTGTTGCTGGGGTGGAGGGAGTAGAGAGGCCTGGTGTTTCTTTTAGGCATGTGCTTCTCCTGCTCAGAGAAGGGGATCATTCTCTCTTTTTTTGATAAAAGTTAAGGTACAGTGCTTACAATGACACTTGGATAAGCCTGCCCAGGTTTTTAAGGTTCACTTTTCTCTGACTAAAATCTCTAGATTTATACATGAATACTGTACATACAATATTCAAGTTCTTCAGGTGACCCTACTTGATGGAAGACCTTGGATGCTATTGACGTCTCCTCATTGATACCATTTGATATTTCTTCATTGATTATGTATTCCTTCTAGGAGTCAGTACAGATTTATTGTTTAATATTCAAAGCCTTATATAACTTAGCTCCTCCTATCTTTCATCCCTTCTTTTTACTTCTTTACTTGCTTGAGATTTGCATTCTAGTAGCTCTAGGCTTCTCACAGAACCAAGGTTTCATGTTCCTTACTTTGGCTTTATGTATTTTTTATTTGCCCTGTCATATTCTTGGAATTACCACACTGAACATTTATGGACTTCCCTTGTTATTTTTAAACACACACACACACACGTAATGTTCATTTGTGGGATGCACATAACTCAAAAACAACTGGGCGAATTGACACCAAATTTGGACACCATACACCTACCAGGCCAACGGGTGACGATAATTCATAAAAACACTGAAAAATACAGCAGAAGAGACTTAAAAAGCCAAAAAATACAAAAATACATTACAATGCATGTGCAAAACCACATATACACATATATACAGCACACACACACAAAACACATATACACAGACTGGGCCACAGCAACACATGGCAGGGGATGGCCATGTGTTGCTGTAAAAACCTGTTTTTCAGAGATTTTGGAATTGCAAAATAGCTTAATATTTTATAATTTTATATATTTTGATTTCATGTATTTGTCAGTTTGCTTTATAGTATATTTGTATGTTTTGTATTTTATCTGACTAATTTGTTATAAAATTGTATTATCCTTCCTTCCCGCTTTGTGTGTACACATATATTTTAGACTGTATGCCTTTGGCAAGACCAATTTATATTTTATATTTATAAAGATACAATAACAATGCATTGTGAAAGCCAACAGGAGGAAATAATAAGTTTTAAGGAGGACACTGTCCACTCTGCTATTGCTCCATATGGTGCTATGTGCCTTATTTCTTATCTGCCCAATTTCTAGATGCAGTGCTTGCTCTCTTCTTCTTTCTCAACTAGGTTGTGGTAGGTTTGCTAGGTAGTGGGACTGGCAATGCGATGTAGGACAAAGATGGTATGTGGTGATGAGGCACCTGGCAACAGTCACTTCTGAATGCTAGCCTGATTGTTGTGTTGCCCTGCTCTTTGAAACCTCTCACAATTCCGGATATTTGTCATAGGGCATATACAGCTCTGGCATAAAGTATTAAGTCCCTGGGAGTTTGCTGGCTTAACAGCCAGGATAACTCCCCCCTTCCTCCCTCACAGAATCCCTGCCCCTCCTTTAGTCCCCTCCCGGATCATCTGGACCCCAAAACCCTAAGGTCCTCAGAGTCATAATTGGCGAATGTTAATATAGTCCAAGGTTTTTGTAGGTAAAGGTAAAGGTTTTCCCCTGATATTAAGTTCAGTTGTGTCCGACTCTAGGGGTTGGTGCTCATCTCAATTTCTAAGCTGAAGATCTGGCGTTACCCATAGACACCTCCAAGGTCATGACTCTATGGAGTGCCGTTACCTTCTCGCTAGAGCGGTACCTATTGATCTACTCACATTTGCATGTTTTCGAACTGCTAGGTTAGTATAAGCTGGAGCTGACAGTAGGAGCTCACTCTGCTCCCAGGTTTTGAACCTGCAACCTTTCAGTTAACAAGTTCAGCAGCTCAATGGTTTAACTCACTGTGCCATTGGGGGCTCCTCAAGGTCTTTGTGGAGGGTGGGAAATGTAGTACAAGGTCCTTGCGGGGGATGAGAGGCAAACCTTCCAGTGTTAATGTAAAGTCTCTGGCTGTATTCGAGAAGGCTGAGTGACATAAGAAGCTTGCCAGTGACAACAACATTAATGGGTGGCTCAAGAATCATGGTAAAGAAAAGTCTTACTTGGACCTGGGTAGCGAGAGGACCAAATCCAGTGAATTATTGGGTAGAAGATGCAAAGGTTGCAGTTGCCCAGCCACAAGTCGCACTAGAAGGGCAAATATCCTGAGCAAAGGCCCCAGCAGCCAGAACAAGTCCAACGGCATGGCCGCTCAACAATGGGGCATCTGCAGCCAACAGCAGCTGCCGGACAGAGGGCGAGTGTGCTGCTTGGATTCAGGCCCAGTGGCACAGCAGCACAGGAACAGGGTGGCGGGGTTGACCGAGAGCTGCCAGGAGCAGATGGAAATGCCACCCAGATGAAGACTCAAATGGAATGGCACGGAAAGGGGCAGCAGTTGGGAAGGGGGAACAAAGGGGGAAGACTGCTGCAGCGGCTGTCAGGCTAAGGCCAAGGGACATTGTGACGATGTTTGGCACTTCTCTAAAAGCTGAAGGAATTCGGAAAAGGTCCACTTTGGTCTGTGAAGTGAGGCATGAATGGTGATCAGCAGAGGATCCTGCCCCCTTGATGTTTGTCCAACCCTATTGGGTGCTAATGCTGAGGTTGCTGAGCCCGCAGCAAACATATTAAGGCTTGAATCCTGCCAGTTAGTCCTAAATAGTGAAGACTCATTATCCTCCGTTATTGAATGGTGAGTAAACACATTGCTAAATCCTATTTATTCAGTGAGTCTTCTACACAAGGTGGAACTAGTGACAGGTCTAAAGGTGAATAGCTTTTAACCGGCCTGGAATTCAGCTACTTTCAAAATAGCTCACATGTTGTTGAGTGAAAGAAACATATAATTCCTTGCTCTCTGTGCCCTTCATACAAATATGTCATTTTCTCTTGCTCCATCAACTCCCTAGTATATGATGGAGCATTGGAGCTGTTTACTAAGTATCTGCAGTGATCTTCTAACCAATAATCACTTCTCTAAATGAGCTAGGAATGCAGGCTTTTGCATTTGTGTAGGGAAAAAACTCACCGTGGACATCTGCCTACTTTATGCTATTTAGAAAAGCAAGTAATTAATCCATAATGCCTTTCTTTGACCAGTGTTGCCTGGATACAGTAATATTAGGTAATTGTTCATGAAATATTGATTCTTTGCCATATGAAGAGACTTTTGTACACCAATGTGCAGTTCTGGCTGAGTGATATCAGATGGTTGCATATTAATGCCTGTGCAGTATTTCATGTGCAGAATCCTTTGTGAATCTTGAAACAAGAGTAATAAGACATCTGGGCAGGATATATTTACTGTACTCAGGCACATGTATACATACATTTCTACAGATATATTTGCTTGTGAATGTTTCTTAACTTCAGTTTGCCAAGTCTTACAGTTATTTAAATCTCATTGGTTTAAGCCATTATTTTTGAGATGTGAGACCTTCAGAACATATCCCAGAATCACTGACGGCTGGCTGTGCTGGCTGAGAATTGTGGGGAGCTAAAGTCAGTTAACATTTGTGGACCAAGTTTTAGGAACCACTGGTTTAACCAGATTGGCAGCATTGTAGCAAAGGGAGGCTTTTCTTTACATTCTCACCATTATTGAATGCTTGATACATTTTGATTAATCAGTGGGATCACTTCTCTAACTTTTGTTCTCTAGAAGAATAGGATGGAAAGGTTTTCAGTTTTCTTATGAACATAATTAGAAGAGATCAGTGCAACTTGATGCTCAGTGGACCTACTTCTGATTGCACATTAGCTTTGTCCTCTGTTTTATGTCCTGTTAAGGTGATGTAGCACTAGGTGATGAGATCTCATGACCATCGTGAGTTGAAAGGTCTCTGGATTGCCTGTGGCCATGAGTCAGGCTACACACATTTTTTGCCGTGTTCCCTCCACCAGTAGCAGCTCATAACTCTGGTGTAAGTGGGGCAGTCAGTCTGCATGGGGCTTTAAATCAGAACTTTAAAGGAATTATCCAGGGTGATGAACCCCCAAATAAGTTCCTCACTGGGAATGTACTGTTGAAATTGATAATAAAACCCAGAGTGAATTCCTCATTGTCATTGGAGTTACTGGCTGTGACTGCCTTAAACCATACAGCTCTCTGCTCTGTTCCATAAGAGATCAACAGCAAAACTATGGAAATAATATACAAAATGATTTGGAGAAGAAATGTTTTTAAGTTTGAATTTTTTATTTTTTTTATTTTGGGATATTTGCATATATATAATGAATATATTTGAGATGAAACACAAGTCAAAACACAGCATCCATTTATCTTTCATATACAGAGCCTGAAGGTAATTTTATGCACAATATTTTAATAATTGTGTGCATGAAACAAATCAGAAAGCAAAGATATTACTCTCTCAGCCACCCATGTGGAGAATTTTTGATTTCAGAGTATTTTGGAATTCTGGATAAGGAATGTTCAACCTGTATAATGCATAGAATAGACCTGTGTTATTTGAAGGAAATAAAGCAAAAAAAAAAAGTCTGGCCATGACTGGAATCTAGCAAACATTAGCAGTAGCTGAACTTTTAGTCTAGCCAGTGATAACTTTGGATGCTGCTCTTCCATAGGTTCATTCGGTGTGGTATGATGGTTAATGGTGGTGGACTGCAGCTTAAGCTTGCAGATACTGGTTTTCCTTTCTGCTGTGGATCTCACTGCATGATTTTGGACCAGCTGCATACTCTCAGCCTGCCCTACTTTACAGGTGTCTTAGGAATATAAAGTGACAAGGGGGAGAAGGAAAAGCACATACACCAGCTTGGACTCATAGGAGGAAAGATGCAATATCACAAATATCATGTCCAATTTTGGGAAAAGGTTCCTCAAACAACTTTGATCCTCCTGTGAAATTGCTCCTCAAGGACCCTCTTCCTGAGAAAAGTACCACACACGTATTTTTGTGATGGGGTGTTTACGCGTTTACATTTTGCTGACCCTTGTTATAAAGATCTGGTATCATATTGTCTGATAACAGTTTCTTGAGAAAGATCTGCCTGCACTCCTTCAATAGTTGGTCTTTAAATATTATAACTATATTAAGATATGAAGACATTGACGAGCAATGCTTCCTGCATCATCGTAGTGTCAAAAAGAGCACCGGAATAATTGGAAGCACTGTGAAGTGCTGTACTGCTTTCTTATTCTTTTTGGACTCACACTGCTCCGAACTCTTCTCTGCTGGCAGAGACCACAAAGAGACTGGACTATAGTTGTTTGCGTGCCAGAGCGCTTCGCTGCCTGAGTTATGTGCAAGAGACATCGAGATGACAAAATATTAGATTATTCCTCTTGTAGCTTCATTGCAGTAAGGGATAATGGGGGGAAAGAGAGAGAGAGAGAGAGAGAGATAGAAATTGAGAGACAGCACTGCTCTTAATGGAAGCTAATGGATTGTGCTGTATATGATGCTCTTCTAAACATGCAAGAGTACAGCTGCCCTTAAGCCCCTCTTGTATCTTCTCTTGCATGCTTATGGCTGATTTATGCTTTTGGCTTCCTGCTGCTGTCGTTGAGCTGTTGCAGAAATAAACTGTGGCATTTGCTTGAATGCTTACAATCCATTGTTTTTAGCAAAGGGTGATTTCCATGGCAATGCTCTGTATATGGCCTTTCCCAAATCAATGATGTTTGGGGGTGGGAACAAGAGTCCTATCTCTCTATGTCTCTGTGGGTCAGTGAGAGACATAGCAGGCCATTTTGGTTGTGTGAGTGCTGCCACATGTCTGTTTAGCATGGAGTTCCAAGGATAGTTGATGGCGGTGACAGCTGTAATCACCGAGGCTTCCCTATCACAGATGATGGACTCAGGATGAATTACTGGCCAGTGGCAGCATATGATAAACTTTTTACTTGAAAACGGCCAAAGGTTGTTAGTTTCTTATCTTAGCTTGTGAGACAGCTTCCAGGGTGTACCTACACTGTAGAATTAATGCAGTTTAATACTACTTTAACTGCCATGGCTCAATAATAATAATGGGAATTGTAATTTAGGGAAGCAGTGTTACTGTTTGGCAGAGAAGGCGGAAAACCTTGTAAACTTGCAACTCCATGATTTGATAGCGTTGAGCATTACAGTTAAAGTCATATCAAACATTAATTCTATAGTTTAGCTCAGGGGTTCTCGAAGTGTGCTCTGCAGAGCCCTTGGGGCTCTGCGAAGTATAGTGAGGGGCTCAGAGCTGCCCCCCGCCCCCCTCCAAGTTTTCCCTCTTCTTTTTGGCTCCTCCCTCTCCCCCACCTCCCTTGCCTCCCCAAAAGCCTTTCCCCCTCGGTCCTCTCACCCTCAAAAGCCTTTCCCCCCGCTTCCCTTGCAGCCTGGATCCTTTTCCCCTTACCTTCCTTGCTTCCAAAACCCTATTTCTCTCCCACCACTCATGGGTTACTTTGATTGTGCTTTTCTTGCATGGCAGAAGGGAGTTGAACTGGATGGCCCCTGTGGTTTCTGTTGTTGTTGTTGTTGTTCTTCTTCTTCGAAACACAACAATATTAGTACACTGCAAACAAGGTCACTATGCTGGCTGTTGTATTGGATCACACGTTGGACACTTCCCAAGTGTCTAGGACTTATTATTATTATTATTATTATTTACAAAAAGCTGAGTGACCATCTGTTGGGGGTGGACTAGTTGGTCCCTGGGTCTTCCAGTGAAATACTGTTAAGTTTACGATGGTTAAAATTGTTCTTTATTTTAAATATTGTATTGCTTTTTCTTTCCTTTTTTTGTACTACAAACAAGATATGTGCAGTGTGCATAGGAATTTGTTCATTTCCCCCCAGTTAGTTCACACAAACACTCTCCATCTATCTGCTACTGGCCCGACCAATCTGACAAATTTTAAAATACAATGTGTCAAAACCTTTGCCCATATTCATATAATATGATTTATAATATAATATATAATCATTTCTTGGGGCTTCATGAGAAACCTTTTCTTCAAAAAGGGCTCTGCCACTAAAAAAGTTTGAGAACCCCATAGTCTTTATGACATAGCATGTATATATTGGATATTCGGGGTGAGAAGGGTGGGATATAAATGTTTTAAATAAATAATAAATAAATGGTGGAGAAGTACAAGAAGTGCCTTGGTTTCCATATCTGCTGTTACTCCATCTGGGATATCCCAAACGTGACTTTTTGGTAGCATTTCTATCCTTATAGGGCACAGGAGTGGCCTCTACTACTAGTGCCCAGTTATTTCATTTTCACTCTCCTTGCACAGAGGGGATGGGTGGAGCAATCCTCTTTGTGCAATCTATAGTAGGAGAGGTGGGAAGGAAAGGTTGCAAGGTCCCTCCTTTGTGTGAGATCCACAAATGGATCTCTTCAGCTCACATTTCTTAGCATAGCATAAGACCTAGTATTCGTGAGTAGGCTAAAGCATACATGTCCAAACTGATAATTATTTTTTTACCTTCTTTTGGAAAACCTAGAACAAGACTTATGTAATACTGCTGTGCCACCATACTGAATAATTATATAAGGGAGAAAAAACTGTATTGCCATTCCCATATATTTAGAAACTACTTTAAAATGTAGTGAAATATTACTGGTATTAAAACACCTACACATAATTACAGAGGAAAAGCCTTCTGCAGGCAATGCAGATATAAATATCGTTAGTTCAGTATTCATTCTAATGGTTGTGTGCATGCATGTTTTTCTGTACTGCTCTTTTTAACATAATTGAACACTTAGATTTTATTTTTTTTTGCCCTTTAAATACAGCTAAACTATCATGTTTGTTAAATAGAATGAATTTACTATTAGAGGCTGTTTAATATAAATGTCAAGACATTGTAAGCCAAAGTCAACTTAAAGCTTGTAAAACCAGATATATGTAGGTTTATGTGTCTGCTACAGGGTTTTTCTTATTTTCCCTGTTCCTTTCAGTTTTGATAGCTATGTGAGCTCAATGTAAAAGACCTTGAGTATTTCATATTATTTCTTCCACATGGTATTACCGTATTTTTCGCACCATAAGGCGCACCGGCTGATAAGACGCACCTAGATTTTAGAGGAGGAAAATAGGAAAAAACATTTTCCTATTTTCCTCCTCTGACGCGACGCTGCTTCGCTCCTCCTCCTGCTCCTTTCCCCCCGCCCTTTGCTCGAGGGAAGAAAGGGTGGGGAAGGAAAAAGGAGCAGGAGGAGGAGTGAAGCAGCGTCGCGTCAGAGCGTCTGACGTGACGCTGCTTCGCTCCTCTCCTCCTGCTCCTTTCCCCCCCGCCCTTTGCTCGAGGGAAGAAAGGGTGGGGAAGGAAAGGAGCAGGAGGAGGAGCGAAGCAGCGTCGTGTCAGAGCCGTCTGACGTGACGCTGCTTCGCTCCTCCTCCTGCTCCTTTCCCCCGCCCTTTGCTCGAGGGAAGAAAGGGTGGGGGAAGGAAAGGAGCAGGAGGAGGAGCGAAGCAGCGTCGTGTCAGAGCCGTCTGACGTGGCGCTGCTTCGCTCCTCCTCCTGCTCCTTTCCCCCGCCCTTTGCTCGAGGGAAGAAAGGGTGGGGAAGGAAAAAGGAGCAGGAGGAGGAGCGAAGCAGCGTCGTGTCAGAGCGTCTGACGTGACGCTGCTTCGCTCCTCCTCCTGCTCCTTTCCCCCGCCCTTTGCTCGAGGGAAGAAAGGGTGGGGAAGGAAAGGAGCAGGAGGAGGAGGAGCGAAGCAGCGTCGTGTCAGAGCGTCTGACGTGACGCTGCTTCGCTCCTCCTCCTGCTCCTTTCCCCCGCCCTTTGCTCGAGGGAAGAAAGGGTGGGGGAAGGAAAAGGAGCAGGAGGAGGAGCGGCAGCGTCGTGTCAGAGCCGTCTGACGTGACGCTGCTTCGCTCCTCCTCCTGCTCCTTTCCCCCGCCCTTTGCTCGAGGGAAGAAAGGGTGGGGGGAAGGAAAGGAGCAGGAGGAGGAGCGAGCAGCGTCGTGTCAGAGCGTCTGACGTGACGCTGCTTCGCTCCTCCTCCTGCTCCTTTCCCCCCCTTTGCTCGAGGGAAGAAAGGGTGGGGGAAGGAAAAGGAGCAGGAGGAGGAGCGAAGCAGCGTCGTGTCAGAGCCGTCTGACGTGGCTGCTTCGCTCCTCCTCCTCCTGCTCCTTTCCCCGCCCTTTGCTCGAGGGAAGAAAGGGTGGGGAAGGAAAAAGAGCAGGAGGAGGAGCGGCAGCGTCGTCAGAGCGCCTGACGTGACGCTGCTTCGCTCCTCCTCCTGCTCCTTTCCCCGCCCTTTGCTCGAGGGAAGAAAGGGTGGGGAAGGAAAGGAGCAGGAGGAGGAGCGAAGCAGCGTCGTGTCAGAGCGTCTGACGTGACGCTGCTTCGCTCCTCCTCCTGCTCCTTTCCCCCGCCCTTTGCTCGAGGGAAGAAAGGGTGGGGGAAGGAAAAGGGAGGAGGAGGAGCGAAGCAGCATCGTGTCAGAGCGTCTGACGTGACGCTGCTTCGCTCCTCCTCCTGCTCCTTTCCCCCCCCCTTGCTCGAGGAAGAAAGGGCGGGGGGAAAGGACGGACCAGCAACGGACCAGAGAAGAGGAGAGGCGGCGACAGAGGCGGCGGTCTCCAGACACTTTTGGTGAGTATATCGCCGCCCCCTCTGCTCCAGCGCCTCCCCCGCCTGCATCTTCGCTCCATAAGACGCAGCTGATTTTTCTTCCTAATTTGGGAGGAAAAAACCTGCGTCTTATGGTGCGAAAAATACGGTACTAAAAACACTTGTTCTGGTGAAGTACTTAGATCTAGAAAAAGTGAAGTGTGTAACAAATTCCAAATATGCCAATGTATAAATGAGATATATTTGCCAAATTTTGTGATTACTCCAATTTGCACTGTACACGTAGATGAGTCTGACATGACAGAATGTCTATTAAAAGGCTCTTCTTTATCATTAATGTGATTTTGCACATTAAAATGTAGCACAAGCTCAGATGGTTATGTGGCAAATTATTTTGTAAATGACTGAGTTGGTACAGATTAGTGGAATTACTAGGTGAAAATCATACTTTCAGGAGGACAGAAACAATTTAAAGAACATTTACATGTTCACTAGGACCATGGATAAAGTATTGGTTGTCTACTCATACTAGCAATGAATGAGGGTTAGGTTATGAAATATTGCAAAGGTGAGCTGTTCTTTGGGACTTAGATATGCAGAAGAAGGACAATTCCCTTATAAATTGAGCTGTCCCTTGAGCTGCACATAGCGAGAAAAGAAATGACCTTATTTTTATCTAAGTTCTTTATTCATATGAATAATCTGCTTATTAGATTTCTCTGTGCCCTGCCCTGGGAGGATGGAGTAAGTCAACACAATGCTTTGAAAGCCAAGATAATCTCACAGGTTTCCTATAGAAGTGGAAGTGATCATTTGCTTCTTGCTGTGTTCTTTTACTTCTTTCCTTTCCTTTGAGTCGTCACAGGCAACAGGATCATTTCAGTTTTCATATAGAAAGTGTGGTGTTTGAATGTGTTCTGAAAATGATTTTTGATGTGTTCACAGTAAGCGGCTCCTCTGTGACGTGGTAATTGTTGCTGAAGATGTTGAGATTGAAGCCCATCGTATTGTCCTGGCAGCCTGCAGTCCTTATTTCTGTGCTATGTTTACAGGTAATGTTGTGCTCCAGAAGCAAATAACTGCTACTGCTTTAATGTATGTATATTGAGAGGCAAACAATGTGATGGATGATGCTACTATCATGACCTGTATCTGTGTTTAAAGCTGTTGTAGATGGAAAAAAATCCATACCTGAGATAGTTGATTGTACGAACAGATGTTTGTGAACATCTCTAAGTCATACCGTAAGGCTTAGGGATATTGTGGACTGAACCTGATCCTATAGATAATTGAACATTTCAAAAACCATGTAGCAAAGGCAGGGGAGTGTTTGGTCCTTCATGTTGTTTAACTGCAGTTCCCACCCTCCCTTTCAGTGAACCTAATTGCCATGGCCAGTGATCAGCAGTTCTCACTATCTCTTATTGTGCTGTCTGGCCCCAGGCCACACATAGTTCCTATTGTTGAGGCATAATCACCATGATGGTGGCTTGGGGCTGATTGTTGTAAGGTTTCTGTGTATCAGGACTTGAATCCTGAAGGGGTCCTGAAACACGAATCTGATGTATGTTGGCTGTGGAGTGAGGCGGCATGTCATCATCACCATTTGGCCAAAGGACAAAGCCTAAAGTGAGACCAACAAGAAATACTCAGCAGCCTAGAACAGGCCATACACAAAAAGTTTTTCCAAGGCATGCTGAATGATTTCAGCTTCAAGACATCCTGAAATTATCTTGCAAAACCACAAAGCTCCACCAATGTCTTTTGCCTTCTTGCTTGCTCTTTTTGTTATTTGTCTTCCTCCATTTGCTGTATCTAGTAACTATAATGTATACATTAGTCCCATATTTATTTATTTTTTTACTGAAAACAGAAGAATCAGTACATGGCATACCCCAGTCTTTGAGTGAAGGTTTTGCAGGCTGTAGTTCTTCATGATATTTGTTGTGGAAATCCATTGTGTCAACAGTCTATTTTGCAACTGAAAGTTAAATTTTGGTTTAAAATATGACTTTTCTACTTTCACAAATAGTTATTAATATGAATGATGAGGCAATTGTTACTCTTTGGTTAGATGAGCAGGAAAAGCTAAACAACAATACTCATCACATGTGATTTGGATCAATGGATGTAGCAGAATGTGTGCCTTAAAAAAAAAAGTCAAGGGCATCTGCATAAAATGTTTCCTTTATGTGAGGTGGCCCTTGAACACAGGAAGATGTTAGTTCCAAGTGTGTTTTAATGGCTGTGCCATTGAACTTGAAAGGTAGATCAGGATCATTAGAGTCTAGCAATCAAGATCTAGGTCACTGGTGATGATGGAAAGGTTTGAGAACTAATCTTTAACCATCTCTGTTTTCAATTAAGAGGCAGGAAAGCAGGGGAGGAAAAAGTTGTGCCAATGGTTGCTGTCCTTTATCACTTGTGGGTTAGTAGGAAGCATTAAAAGACTCCTGTTTTTGCCAAACAGTGGCACATATGGTTGCACATCCTTTTTCCCAGTCTAATGCTTGCGAGGTCAACTAGCATGAATATGGACAGAAAATAACCTTAGTTTAAAAGTGGCAGGAATAGAAAAATACAGAGAAAAGACCAGAGGGACTACAAATCAGTGGCTGCATTTGTATGGCCCTTCAGTTCCATATTTGGCACATGGATCTGTTCATTGCCAGTTTAGTCACTGACTGCTGGCTTTAGCAAAATCACAAAGGAAGAATCAATACTGATCCAAACTACAACTACTTGGTGACTGTATGGATGCTTCAGATAGGTATATATAGCTTGGGAGAGCCTGTCCTGATATAATCTTTTTCTCTATAGCACTTGAACAGAAGAGGTGGCAAAAAATAAATGCTGCATGAGCTAGAACGCCCACCTTCAAGCTGCTCCCTCAGTGGATTGGCAACTTGGGCAGTGATAAAGATCGCAAAATGTTCCACTTAGGAAAAGGGCCAACTTCAGCTTGTTTTGGCCATATTCCAAAGCCCCCTCATTCCATAACTGTGCCATTGAAGTCACTGTTATACAATCACACCTTAAATTGATATTGGACAGCACTTCAGCTATTCTAGCATCTCGGAATTCCACCCCCCCCCCCCTTAGGATTTTAATTATTTACTTCATAGGATTATTGTGGAGACATATAGAGAACCAACTCTCTATGAGGCAAACGTAGGAGGGTTTATTTGTATTTCTTAAATATAGGCCAGCGTGCCCTAGTACACATGACTGGTCTTGAACTTTCTGTTGGGTAATGTTTTCCACATTTACTGACTGACTAGTCCTGTTGCTGTGACATAAAGGGGTTAGTTCCACCTATAACTATAGATTTTTGCAGTGTTCAACCAATAATTCATTTTTATCATCAGATTTTATTTTAGGGAAATACAAATTTTTTTCTGCTCCTGCTGTCTCTTGAGCTCATACAAAAAGAAAACTGCAGTGTTCACATTGGTCTTCAAACTACATGTACAATATTTGTTAGACAAGCCTTTTCTTATTCAGTTGCTTTTGCTTATTACTCCCCCCCCCCCCCGAGGTTCTTTTCTTATACTCATATGCTTACAATCACAATAGAATTTGAAGGTGGAATTGATTGGAAAAGTCTCCTCTTTACATTTTTCACAATAAATAGATCATCTATGCCACCATACCACACACAGGCTATTAGGGATATCACAATATATGTTTTTTTTAGCAATGGGAAAATTCTCACATACAGCTTGAAGCAGAACATCAGCATCCTAAAGCACAACAAGACATACATGAAATTGCAAAATATAGCTCAGTCACAGTGTTAGAATTGAAATCTTTTAAAGGTGTAAACCCAATTGTGTGTTTTAAATGTTTTTATAGTATTATTCACTGCTTGGAGCCTCTGTTAAGAGAGAAAAGCGGCATATAAATAATTAACAATAAATAGAATAAAAGATAAATTGTTATTTAAAACATTCCTTCTTATTTGTGAAACATTTCATAATTTAAAAAAAATGAGAAACAAATAATACAGTATGACCTCTATATTCACAGGAAATACATTCCAAGACTATCCACGGATACCTTAAACCAGGGGTGCTCAATAGGTAGCTCGGGAGCTACTAGTAGATCTTCGGCCCTCTTCCAGGTGATCTTCGGGCCTCACCAGCCAGATGGGGCGCTCCTGCCATGCGTACGCACACCCTGCATGCACGCACGCTCCTGTTGCTGGCTTCCACTCTCGTGGTGCTTCTTTCACCTGCGGGGCATTGCAGGAAGAAGGAAGCACGAGGCGGGGCCTCTGGAGGGAGCACCCTGCCTCTCTCTCATCCAGAAGCAGCTGTGCAGCCTCCGTTGCCAGCGAGACAGGCAGGGCGGAGCGCTTCCTCTGGATGCCCCGCCTTGTGCTTTCTCCTTCCTGAAATGCCCTGCACTGCGCAGGTGGAAAACAGCAGCAGGAGCACGCACGGTGGCAAGAGTGCGCGGCGGCGGGAGCGCACGGGAGCGCACGGTGGCAGGGGCAGGTAGATCTTTTGGACTTGGTTGCTTTAAGAGTAGCTCACTTGCTGAAAAAGTGTGAGCACCCCTGCCTTCAACCATGTATAATAACTAGTAAACCCTATATTTTGATCATATAGTATGGCCTTTGTATCTGCAGGGGATATGTTCCAAGATGCCCCTACTCCCTAGTGTGTTCCTGAATTTGTAGATAATAATGAACCCTATATTTCTACACATCCACTACCATATTTTAGGAAGGCATGGATTGTGGTGCAACTACCAGTATGCTCCTGACCCTCCTAAACCAGTGGAAGTTGTCCATCAATTTCTTAAAAAGACGACTAGCTGTGCAATTTGGTACAACTATTATATCCTGTGAATGATTAATTGATAATCACCAAACCGTGTGGCAAATTCATGGAAACTGTACTGCTTGATAAAGACCCCAGTGTGACAGAAAAAAATACTTAGGTGTTTTGCATTAATATGGGTAACATATAAATCATGTGTTAGAAAACCTTGCCTATGGGGGGTTCACTCAAAAATAGACTTGAAATTATGTGGTTAGTCCTTCATAAAAATGAGACTAGGTGGTAGCAAGATATCTAATGATTAGGATATAGCTCTTTTATGTTTTCTCAACATTGTTACTTCTCTGGGACTCCCAGAAATAGAATCAGGATAATTATGCTAGATCAATTTAATTATTCCAGACACTAAATCATATGCATATTTTATAGAGGATACAGAGTTCAGGTTATTTTGTTGCACATATCCCCCACCATTACCACCCACCACCACTTGCATTAATTCTACAGTGTAGATGCACCCTTGGTCTTGTTTATTTTGACTAGCGCTGATCTCCAGGTCTGTGGCTGGTAGCCTCTGGCTCAAGTTCCAGTAAAGAAACAGTTTTAATCAGTGGGTATAAAAATGGTACCCAGTCACTGTCATACTGTGATAAATTTACCAGTCTCTCACATCAGATAGTTTGAGAAATGCTGGTCTAGACTATTTAAATAATATTTAAAATACCAAGTGAACCTTACCTATTCCTGTACCCTCCAGATAGGTTAAACTAAGCATCTTATTGTATATGCTGTATTTGTTGTGGATTGCATAAAGAATGAAATAACTGTGGATATAATAACAAGCCATATTTTAATTTGTTGCGTAAAGAGACCAAACAGGGCTCCAAGGGTAGGCAATCTAGTAATGATGTGGCTTCTTCCATGTCCTTGTATGTTGGATCATTCACACTAATTGACATGAAGCCATCAGTAGTTCATAATTTTACATAAGAAAACTATACTGTTTTTCCCAAATTCAAAAGAAATTAGGCTTATTTAGTAGTTATTAACCATTGCAAATCTTGATTTGGTTGTAGTGAACCCCTGATTGTGTTATGATGAGTTTGACAGAATCCAACCCTTGTCCCAGCCTACCTTTCTCTCAGGGCTTAGCAAAATACGTTTTTAAAAAACAATCCCCAGCCAGTATGCTCAGTAGACAGCTGTCATAGGTATTTTGATTGTGCTTTGCCTGCATGACGGGATTGGACTAGATGGCCAATGTGGTCTTTTCCAACTCTATGATTATAGCCATGTTGGCTAAGTGGAATGGGAAACAAGGGACTTTTGTCCAAAGCTCTGCTTTCTCCTTCTGCTTGGCTT
The DNA here is from genome assembly GCA_030556195.1 of Anolis apletophallus. Taxonomy (NCBI): domain Eukaryota; kingdom Metazoa; phylum Chordata; class Lepidosauria; order Squamata; family Anolidae; genus Anolis; species Anolis apletophallus. Next base: position 76,077,482 of record JARBWK010000001.1, read on the forward strand.
CTTTATTCCAAACTCTTCCCCCCACCTTCTCACCCATGTGTTGATTGTGTTTGTTGATATTCTGACAGTAGTGAAAGCAAGATGAAGGAGACATATGTCTCCTCTGTTCTTGTGGCTGACTAGTTGTACACCTGCTAGCAGAGAAGGCATACAGATATATATATATATATATATATATATATATATATATATATATATCGACTTCTTGAGTTGGCAGTGCTTTTAGCACAGTCCACCTCTTCTGAGATTGTACCTCAAAGAATATGCAAAAGAAAGGGCTTTCCAGTGGAAAATGCAAGCACAAAATTCATGCACTTGATGTTAAGATTTCACTCAAAAAGGAAAGGAATTGATGTGTTCTTCAAACGAACAGAAATCCCATTGAGGAAGTATAGCAATGGCCACTCTAAACTTCTGTTCTTTTGAAGAATATAGAAAGAGAACAAAAAGAAAGACCTTTCTGGCTATCTTTGTGGAAGAGAATGAATGGATTTAGAACAGGATCATCTGTTAAAAGAGGTACTATTGAAAAAGATGGCTTGTTCACTTTGTGAGATGGAGTAAGTGGTTTTTCTCACCCTGCAGCAGAAAACCTTCTCTTGGTAGAATAGATTTTATAGCAGGTTTTTTCCTCTTTAAAATTTGCTTTAACAGTGACACCTACACCAACACATTTGAAGTATTTCTTAGATCTGAAGAAATGAAGTCTCTGTTTACAATATTTTAAAGGAGACAGGTATTTTTTTAAAAGAAAGGAAAGACGCCTCTCTGAAACTTAAGGGGAGAAATACAAAAACATGGGAATGTGTTTAAAATTATTTTCTTAATGGATTTTCAGGAGATATGACTGAAAGTAAAGCAAAGAAGATTGAGATCAAAGATGTTGATGGACTAACTTTGAGTAAGCTGATTGATTACATCTACACGGCTGAAATCGAAGTGACAGAAGAGAATGTTCAGGTGAGGAGAAATCGATGAGGGTTTACTTGTGGTCACTGCTTTCCTTTTCTGTTTTGAAAACATTATTTTGAAAAGCTTTTGATGGGTTTGATTGGCTCTGTTTTGTTTTTAGTGAATTGCATTGTATATTCTCAGTTCATGGGGGTTTACTCTGACTTCATTGTGCTTTACTCCTATTTATTTAATTTATTTATTTAGGATATTTCTACCTCACCTTTCTCTGCCACATGGACCCAAGGTATAGATAAGTAGGTATAAGATTGCAGCCTTTTAATCGGGCCATCAACAGGTGCCAGAAATTGAAGTCTAATTACTCGGTTCAGTGCTGCTGAAATTCACAATTCTAGCTGCTGGGCCTGTTAAGGGTTTGGCAGGTGTTTGCACTCTGCATCCCCAAGCCAGTCTGGTGGCTGGGTGGCATCTACACGATCCAACGGCACTGGAATTGATTTGTCGCTGTCAGACTTTCATCTTTATTTTGCCCTTTCATTCTTGCCTTAGGGTTACCATTCTGGCTGTTGTCATCATAGGCACCTAGTGGTGCCAAGTTGTAGCCACAAACACCAAAAACAAGGCAAACGGCTAGTGTCACCCTTATTTTTGGGCTGTCTGAGCCCAGGGAAAGTGGGCTGGCTGTGTCAACAGGTCCTGCCGATTCCAAATAGGAAGTGGCATAACTGTTTACACTGGTTCAAAATACAGGCAAGCTCTGGACCAAGCGTTTGCACAGTAATTCCCAGTGCAACCATGATCTTTTAGTGCAATAATGAATAATGGAAGTGACAATCGGAATGGCTCCTGGAATATGCTTTTGGATTGTGTGATTTTAAGTAATTGTTTTAAGTTGATAAGTTTTAATTATATTGTTTTAAAGCATATGCTGTTTTATTTTTATATGTACTCAAGGCATCGAATTGTGCCTTTGTTGTGTGCTGCCCTTCGTGGTGAGAAGGGTGGGATATAAATGCGGCAAATAAATAAATAAATTTAAAATATTTCTCTATTTGATTCATTTAAAAATGTATATCCTGTCTTGAGCCTAGGATGGGACTCAAAATTAGTGAAGAACTTCCTAGAAATCAAAATTAAAGCTCTTATTGGCTTTGTCAAGTATCTAAAGATACCATTACATGCACCAAAAAAGCCAACAATATTTCTTATAAAATTATTTTATAATAACTTTTCAGCTAGACCCCTCTTTCCTCACAAAGTGGCTTATTTATAACAGACATTATATTGCCAATCTCTGGCATATTATAAAGGAATTACTAATTTAACGTTAGCAATTACTCTTCACAATTTAATTATTAAGTTTTTTAAAGCTTACTAAAATTTGGTTGAATAACATAAATTTGGAATGTGTGAATGGGCTTATAATGTTTGTTGGAAGATTTTGTCTAATCATTATGTCATAATCTGTCTTCTTGAGTCTGTTTTTGAATGTAGGAACACATTGAGCTATTTAAGGATAAACTACTGGTCCTGCTGCACCAGCTTTATCACCTCTGACTAGCAGCAATACTCCATAGTTTTGGGCAGGAGATGTGTTCTCTTAACTACTGGCCAGTATACTTTTAAACATGCCCAGGGGCTGATCCTCTGGTTTTCATCTGTCCATCAGCTATTTGTCAATCTTCTATTCTGTGTGAGCCTGTCTCCAGAAGTTGAAAAGGAAATTACACATTGCCAAAAGTGTTGATGCTTATGGAAAGTGTCCGAATATCTGTAGCATCTAAAACAGGGGTGCTCAGAATGGTGATCGGGATCACCAGGGTGATCTTCGGGCCTCATCCTGGTGATCTTCAGGCCCCTGACCAGGTTTTTTTTGCTGTTGGTCCTCTTCACATGCCCCTGCACGCTGCAAAGAAGTCCTCCGTCGTTGCTCCTCCCCGCTCCCTGCTCGCGCACCGCCTCCAAAAGCTCCAGAGTCCAAGAGGCAGAATGGGCCCCCTCTTTTGGATGCCTCCTCCTCCCTCCGTCCTTCTCCAGCCACTCAGAGTCGTAGGAGACCAAAGGGGGCAGGCCTGGATGATGCGATGCATGGCTGGCCCTGCGTGCATGCGCAGAAGCGCCCATTCTGCCTCTCAGACTTCTCGTGAGCTCTTGGAGGCGGCACACATGCTGGCGGCATGTAAATAGGAGCGACGACGGAGGAGGAGAAGGACGCTTTGGGGTCATTTCCTTACCGCATCTCAACGGTCGGTCTTTTTACTTTGGGGTGGGTGCTTGATTGTTTTGTGGCATGTCTCTTTGTTTATTTTTAATGTTTAAAAATGGCCTTTTAGCTCCAAAGCCTCTCTGCTTGCTTTGTTCCTTGAGAAATATATGTTGGGGAACATGGAAATGTGGGAGAAATGGGGTGGTTGGATGTATTTTTGCATGCCCCTTTGTTTACCTTGCTGAGTATTAAATGGCCTTACAGTTCAAAAGCCTCTCTTCTTACTTTCTGGCTGATAATATGTGTGGTAATATGGCAGTGTGGGAGAAATGGGGTGGTTGGATGTATTTTTATGCTCTGTTTTATATTGTGGTTATTAAATTGAAATGTTGATGTTTTATAACTTCATTTTATGTAAACTGCCCCGAGCCTGCTGGAAGGAGTGGTACATAAAAATGAATAATAAATATAAATAAATAAATAAATAAGAAAATAGTTATACATTTTACATTTCTGGGTAGGTGATCTTTGGGACTTGGTTTTTTAATCAGTAGCTCCCAAGCTGAAAAAGTGTGAGCACCCCTGATCTAAAAGTTGATCAGTGTAGCATTCTCAGTAGAAAGTTGTTTGATAATGTGATACATTTTATTCCATTTAGAGGATAGTGATCCAGAAGGGCTCTGATGAATGACTATGAAGATGTGTTGTAGCTGGAGGGTTAAGATTTCTTGGTCAACAATGTTTTGAATTCCTTTAAGAATATACTGAATATTTCCTACATTGCTCTGTCAGAATTCATATACATTTCAGTAATCATGGAGCTAAGCAATAAGCATGTTTTTGCTGTGTAAGTATTCCCATACAATTTTTAGAAATAGATAAATCACTTTGGAAGTTTAACATGTTAATCCTGTATGAAAATGAAATGGATTTAGTTTAGTTTCATTGTTGAAACAAGATTTCAGTCCTGGCAGAGTGTGATAAGGATTAGGAGAGATGGAACCAATAGAAAACCAATTAATCTTCCAACTGTATAGATACAGCATGTTCTCTTTTTTGCAGTCTCTTTTGCCTTCTGTCCTCACCTCCTCTTGCTATGTGTGTTTCTTTTTTTTTGTACGTTGGCTGCTTCAAATTTTACCCAGAACAGCTTATGCTATTCATAAAAATTGTGTTGTCTGAGTAAAATAATGTGCAAGAACAAGGTGTTCCCAGGTCTAGACACTGCTGTTCAGAGACAGTTTTAATTTGCTTGAATAAAAGTCTATCTTAAGGCATCTCTAGTCATAATTGGTGGAGAAAACTTGATGGAAAAGACTTCTTCCTGAAATCCAAGAAAGCTACAGCCACTTGGATCATCCAAATGCATCCACCAGCAGTCTAATGCAAGACAAAGCAGTTCCTTGTATCATCATGAGATCTCAAACACTTTGGAGACGTTAGAAGTTATATCAGCTGAGTTATGACAGATCTTGGTGCTGTCTCTGTGATACAGTCCCTAGGATTAGTGACTCAAGTGTGACAGAAATGGCCAAAATGGAAATATAGGTCTTCCACTGAACTGGGAAATCAAGAAGGCACCTGGTTTTGAGCCTTTTGGCAATTATTCCTGGTTTAAATAATTCTGTTTGGTTTTAGCTGTTATTGCTGCCCCACTTGGATGCTGCCATTTTAAAATGAGTTGCACAGGTTTTAATTCCTTTTGCAAGTAACAAGTTCTTGGCTGATGTAGCTTCTACCCAGAGTAATATTTTTCTCTGCAATAGTGATGTATTTTTCTCCCCTTTAAAGAAATCAGTGAAGAAATTGTGAATGGAGGGTGTACAGTACAACATCAAATCAAGCAATTGGCTGAATAAAGGCATCCTCTGGGATGTTGAACTGAGAAAGGCTTTTATCTATTTGAAACTTTGGATATTACTTGCATTTCAAAAATGTTACCAGTATTAGTGCTGAGATGTGTTTTGGACTACTTTTCAACATTGGCTAGGATTGTTAATGTTGATGGGATCTTTGGTCCAACAGCATTGTTCATGGAGGGCTGTGACTTTTCTATTATAATTTGTATCCAAGGTAAGAAGGGAATTTGGGGTTCGCAGATCTTGGAGGCATCAAATTATAATAAGTGGTACATAGAATATTTATCACTGAGTTCCTTCAGGGAAATAGGACGATATATAAATAAAGTTTTATTATTAAAATGATATAGGACAGAGATGTGAACAGTTGTATAAATTGCCATTTAGTCTCAAACTCTTTTGTTGCAAAGAAATATTCAGACTATGACAGTTCCTAGAAATCGTTGTTAGTTTGTCTGGGTTCAGCATATCTCATCTAAGAATCAGCCAAGTTTTGGGGCATGGAGGCCAATAGCATAATCAATTTCTTTTTTTATTGTTGCCTTTTGGGGATAGTGTACTCTAAAAAAGTTACTGATTTGTAATATTCCAGTAAGATCCAGCTTGGTTGATCTTTCTTGCTGGAACAGTACAGTGAATGAGCTCCAGGGCATGTTGCAGCTTTGCTTACCGTTCTTTTTGGATATATTGAATTAAGGGAATGCAGGAATACAGTTCACTACTTGCCAGCAAAGTGTTAGGGCAAGTTAAGTCTTTAGCATTTTTTGTCATTTTTCTCTGGATCATTCCTTGCAGACATGTAAAAAAATTAAATTAATATAGTTTAGATTTTTCAGGAGTTCTAGCTTTTGAATTAATGTTGTATCTAATTAGAGCAGGGGTGCTCACATTTTCAGCATGCGAGCTACTTATAAAACAACCAAGTCAAAATGATCTACCTACCCACTACTCAGAGAGCCATAAAAGCAAAATATTTGGAAATGTATTTCAGTGAGAGCCATATAATATATTTTAAGACTGAATTCAACTAAATGTGAGTATAATAAGCCCCTGAATTTATTCATAAAAATAATGATGATGATAATATTCATTCAGCCTCTGCTAATAATAATAACAATAACAACAACAATAGGGTCCTAGAGTAGAAGGAGACTTCCAAGGGCCATCCAGTCCAACCTCTTTCTTCCATAAGGGAAAAACACAAAGCATCCTCACAGATGGCCATTCAGCCACTGATAATAATAATAACAATAACAATTGATTCCTAGAATAGGAGGAGACCTCCAAGGGCCATGCAGTCCAACCTCCTTGTGCCAAGGCCCTTCAACACATCCTATTTTACAGTTGACACACACAAACTGATTTCTTACTACTGGATGAATTGCTGCCAAATTTGGCCACAAGACACCTACAAGGACACCACACTGATATATATTCCAGCTCAAAGCCAATAATGTGGGATTTTCTGCCTTGATATTATGGGGCCCTTCCACACAGCTCTATATGCCAGAATATCAAGGCAGGAAAATCCCACAATATCTGCTTTGAACTGGGTTATCTGAGTCCACACTGCCATATATCCCAGCTCAAAGCCAATAATGTGGGATTTTCTGCCTTGATATTCTGGGAGATAGGGCTGTGTGGAAGGGCCCTTTCAGGTCTAAAACAGGCCAGGAAAATGTGGCCCCATGTCTATCCTGGGTGAAAGGAGGCCTTCAATATTTCACTCCCGATAGTATTTAATGTTTTCATGAAGGCATATGGGAGTAGGTGGGAGGGAAGAAAGGAAGGGCAGCAAGAGTCACCTTTGTATTCTGTGGAATGGAGAGGATGAAGGATGCTCATGCTCTCTTGGAAGCCTTGGCCCAATTCAGAAAGGCGGCAGAAGGCAGGAAAACTGGGCCTGGAAGGAAGGAAGGAGGGAGGCCTCCCAATAAGGCCCAAGGAGCGAGGGGTAGGTGTGTCACTTCTGGCTCCTTCGTTCTTTCAGAAACTGCGTTTGAGGGACTGGCGGGAGGAGGGGCCCCTTCCTTCCCTTTGGCCTCCACACAGGGCCAGCTTCTTTTTGTAAGGGAAGAGAAAGTTGAGGCTGCATCTTGGAGTGGGGCGAAATGCAGGGCGGCTCCTCCCGGTGCTGCTTCTTCGGGGGAATTGGATCCAAGGGGCAGGCAGACCGGGGCTAAGGCCCCTCCCCACTAAAGGGCAGCCGGCTTCCTTCCTCCCTCCCTCCCTTCTTCTCCGGTGGACCTGGATTTTCAGGCCACGAAGGCAAGGGCCAGAGAGGGGCGTGCCTGGCTGCTGCTGCTTCTCTCGCCCCCTCCTTCCCTCTGCCTTCTTTCTTCCCCCTCCCTCCTCCTCAGGCCTGCTCGGCACTGAGGATGGAGGAGGCGTAGAGCGGCGGCAGCAGGGAGTCGAGCACGCCACCAGAAAAAGAACCGGCTCTGATGGGAGCCATACACACCATGCAGCCCTGCCTGTGATCACCATTACGGCCTTCGCGATCGACCAGTCAATCGCGATCAACGTAATAAGCACATCTGAAATAGAGTCTTTTTGAATAGGGATAAAATATTAGTTCACCTAGACCATCTTTTCAAATTGTCTTCAGTAAGTATTTTGAACATTTTGACACTACCAGCAATACTGCATACAAATTTGATTCTTTGTGCAGTATTAGCCTTTGGATATGAAAGCAACTTGCTGTCTGTAATGGAAAATAATTTAGGGTGAGGTTAGTCTGTTAGTACAATATGCTGCTTCATTAGTGTACAAATGAAGAGTGCTTTTCGGGAAATGGTTACTAGGGATATTGGCCTGTTTGATGATCCACATTCAGTATGTTCATGACAAGCAAGAAACTCCAGCTACAGTGTTCTCTCACTTATTGCTGGAGTTACATTCCAGGACCTCCCGCAATAAGTGAAAAACTGCAATGTAGGGACGCTCTATTTATTTTAATATTTATACATTATTTTAGTAGTTATACACTATTTTAAGTCTTTATAAACTTAAAATAAAGTGAAGGAAAGGCCTTTCAAGGCTGGAAGGAGGGAGGACTGAGGAGGGAAAGTGCATTGGAGAGCAGCGGCGGCAGCGGCAAAACCCCACAAAACAGCGAAAATACCATGATATATATTTTAAATTATTTTTAAAATCCGCGAAACAGCAAGTCCGCAATAAGCGGATCACAAAGTAGCGAGAGAACATTGTATATTAATTGTAGATTGTTGTCACAATTGTGTGCTGTTTCTATGAGGTGTAATGGCTTTTTGGCAAATACAAGAGTCTGTTGATTTAGTTTTATAAAATTCAAAGGAGGGAATGGCTTGTTAAAAAATAGAAGAAATTGTAGCCTGGTTTATGTGATGCTGTTAGGTTGCTGTGAATGGTGAGATGCTGAGAGTAGAGAGGCAAATGTGGATGCTAAATCAATACATTGTAAACACTGAAGTTACAAACAATTGGTGGGGGGAGTTGAAAATCCATGAATAAAGACATTTTGTTTTTTCTTATTTCCTCTTTTGTTGATAACTTTTGGAAAACCAAGTAATTTGCTTCTGAAATACATAGCATTGTCATTATTCTCTTTCCAGGTGCTTCTGCATCCACTTTGGGAAGTATTAAAATAATCATTGCATGGCTTTTCTTAGTTTTTGAAATTTTTGTTTCAACGATGTGTTCCTTCTATTATTGAAATCTCTAAATCGGTAATGCATTTGTGCTTTAATTGTTTCCCTGCAAGATTTGCTGGTACACATTTCATTGGATCATTGATCTGAGAAGCCAATCTTGGACTTAGGTTGCTAATTATTCCATTTCCTGCTCTATTTTCCAGGTTTTGTTGCCAGCAGCCAGCCTGTTACAGTTAATGGATGTTCGACAAAACTGTTGTGACTTTCTTCAGTCTCAGCTCCATCCCACAAATTGCCTTGGAATCCGCACCTTTGCAGATGTGCATACTTGCTCAGAACTATTGCAGCAGGCCAACGCCTATGCAGGTGATCACAGCACTCCCCAAATGTGTCTTGTTTCAAAACACGGTGTATAGATACCTTGAAATCAGTTTCTTGCTTCAACTTTTTAAAAAATGGAGAAGTAAACTGATTTGCTGCTTAATGCTATTGAAGGAACTGAAATGTTATGAATCTTCTGATAGTTTAAAATTTAACTTAGTGTTCTAATTGTTATGAGATGAAACTCAGAAGATTTTTAGTCTTTCCTGTCTTGCTTTTGGTAGTCTATATCAGGGATATCCAAACTTTTAAAGCTGAGGACCAGATTACGGTCCCTCAGCCTGTTGTGGGGCCAGACTATAGTTTGAAAAAAACATGAACACGTTCCTATGAACACTGCATATGTCTTATTTGTAGCACAAAATTGAAAGAACAGTACAGCATATAAAACAAAGAACAATTTTAACCAACATAAACGTACCAGCCTTTCAAAGGGAAAGTGTGAGTCTCCTTTTTGCTGATGAGAGAGTCAAATTAATTAGGATTGTTGTTGGTGTGTGCCTTCAAGTTGTTTCAGACATGCTGCCTCAGAGTCTGGTGAAGTCACCTTCTCTGGAGATTTTTTGGTAGAGGAGGCATGGCCATCTGTCAGGAGGGCTTTGACTGTGGTGGGGGTGGGGGTTATGGTTGCCGGCTGGCTCTCCCCTTTACTTCCCATAGAAGGAGCTGCAGCAAAGGGCAGTATTTTTGGAAAATGCAGGGCGGTGGTGTGGGATGAAGGTGTGGAGAGAAGAGAGGGAGGGAAGCCAGGCAGGCACTCAGCTTCTAGGATCCACCCTTCCTGGTCATGCAGGAGCAAACACCTGGAGTAAGCAGGGCAATCAAGGAGCCTTCCTTTGCAACAAAATAAAGAAAAAGTTGTCGGGAAAGAGAGGAAGAGACAAGGGCCTACTAGGATGAGAGGCCAGGGGCACCTGAGGAGAAGGAAATGCTTAATTGAGGTGAAGGGTCACAAGATACCTCCATCTCTCTTTCTCTCCTTCTGAGGAGCCTGCCTTTTCTAGGGCCCTGATCCCCAGTAAGGAAGGAATGAAGAGAGAAAGTAAGTCAAGAAGGTAGGTAGGAAGGAAGGAAGGAAGGAAGCCGAGGGAGGGAGGCCTGGTGAGAGAGAGCTGATGGAAATTTGATCAGGGGCCGCAATTGGCCCTCGGGCCAGACTTTGGACGTGCCTGGTATATAAGAAGAAAACATCATGAAGAAGGTACCACTAGTTATGGATTTCATTCAGGTGTTTGGAAGTTTTACCGATTTTCAAAATAACAGTAATATGAAGGAATTATTACAAAATAAACTGAGAAATTAAGAACCCAACGCTCCCAGTGGCATGCTGCTTCATAGCTAACATTTCACACAAAAATGGGTAGAGGAACAGTGGGGAAATTAGGAAAATATTGCAGTTCAAAATAGAAATAGAGGCTTCCCATGTTCTAAACATTTACCTAGTTATTAAACCATTAAATACAAGAGAGCTATTTTTGTATTACAGAAAAGCCTAGACTTCAGAAATGTGGCATAAACTGAGATGGTTAAAACATAAATGTACAAAGTATTGTCAAAGGCTTTCATGGCCAGAATCACTGGGTTGTTGTAAGTTTTTTGGGCTGTATGGCCATGTTCCATACGCATTCTCGCCTGACGTTTCACCTGCATCTTAGACCTTCTTCAAGACCTCACAACCTCTGAGGATGGCTGACATAGATGCAGGCGAAATGTCAGGAGAGAATGCTTCTGGAACATGGCCAGACAGCCCAGAAAACTTACAACCCACTAAATGTACAAAGATTATTAGACCATTATTTACCTTTCCTCTTCATTCCAGAAGGTTATGTTCTGAGGGCAAAACCATCACAGCTTGGATTCTGGTACATTATGTCATCAGCAGATAGTTGATAGGAATTCCAAATTTGGACGATTTGTGGATGCCAGTGCAATCAGAACATTTTGTTTTTTGTATTACACTGAAATCTGAAAACACAGTTACAGGGTACTTCCACTAGGTTTTAAGCAGTTAATTATTTCCTGTTTTGCTTTCTACATATTTCAGGCTCTTGCTGTATCAAGAAGTATTTTTGAAACTTGTATAAGATCATGTGGCTTACTTTTCTCTTGATTTTTATGTCAGTATTAATGATGAATATAATGCAGAAGACAGTAAAACATCTATTGAGAGACAATTCTGTTGTTTTGGGAATGCTTCCCTCGATTATATTTTTTGCTGCAACTGTTCAAATGTTTTTGACATAATCTCTCATGCCATTCCTTCTCAGGATCAATTTTGTCACCACTTTGTTGTGCTTTCATTGTATTTTCCATTTCAGAATGGGTCAAATGAGGCTGGAGAACATGTAAGAACTTGGATCTCCTTGGCTTTTGTGGATGCAGTTTGAAAGGGCAAATGGTTTATAGATGAATTGGATGCACAAATCTTACTATTATCAAACCCTTGATAGGAATGATAATTGGACTGGTTGTTTTCTGGTGCTTCAGAATGTGGTTCACATCTGGCACTATATTTTTAAAATGTTACTGTAGAAGCTACAGAAATATCCACGTGGCAATAAGTGAAGTTTCATGGAGAAGAATAATTTGCTTAACTATAAAATATTTTTTGAATTCATGCTGAAAACACTGTACCAAAAGAAAAAGGGACTAAAATTGTCCCCTCCAGGATAGAGAGTCCCCCCCAGGATAGAGAAAAGTGGGATATAAATATAGTAAATAAATAAATAAAATCTATATTCTTTCTTAAAATTCCTAATTTCAAGTTCTTATCAACAGAGAGCAATAAAGCACAATAACATCAATGCAGGCTTGAAAATTACATTCTTTTATTGGGAGTTGCAGTCTTTTATTGTATGGTTGTCAGATGTGTTCAAAGAAAACCCAAAAATGCCAGTTTTTGAACAGCATAAGATTTCTGAAATTGGGAACATTAAGTACGGTAATTTTTTCCCTTTATCACCTGCACTGGTGCATCGTTCTACCACAATGATGTATACAAACAGCCAGGCCTTTTTTTCTGAATTAGGAATTTTAAGAAAGAATATAGATTTTATTTATTTACTTACTATATTTATATCCCACTTTTCTCTATCCTGGAGGGGACTTTTCTCTATCCTGGAGGGGATTCTCTATCCTGGAGGGGACAATTTTAGTCCTTTTTTCTTTTGGTACAGTGTTTTCAGCATGAATTCGGAAAAATATTTTATAGTTAAGCAAATTATTCTTCTCCATGAAACTTCACTTATTGCCACGTGGACATTTCTGTAGCTTCTACAGTAACATTTTAAAAATATAGTGCCAGATGTGAACCACATTATCTACAGATCCGGGTAAAACCTTTTCAGGCACCCAGTGTGGGCAGTTGCAAGCTTTAGGTGAGCTCGACTGGGACAAGGCTCTAGGAGCTTTGATTTTGTTTAATGTTTAACTTGACAAGCACGGCACTCAATTTATATTTGGCTGTTGGCTAATTACAAAGGCTGCTTTCATGGCTTTATTGGCCATCATGAAGCTCTTTTTATTTTAACATACTGTGCAACATTAATGAAATGTCATTTAAAATACTATTTAAATTCTTGGGCTATATATTAACTACGTTGAGGCAAAATCTGCACTTTAAAACAACTGAAAGGGGCACACAGGTTCACCTGATAGAAAGTTCCTTTCGGAAAAGTGCCTTAAAGCAAAAGATGATGGCTTGGTTACATAAAGGTATAAATTCCTATCTCTCTAAAGTTAAGAGTATTTGGATAGGAACATAATATTCTCATGTCTGCCCCCTTATTTAATTAATGTTTAGGTGATCTCTAGGCAATTGGAAAATGCAAGTTAGTTTAAATTTGTGTCAGTGTATGCCATCTGCTGGTACACCCAGGTATAGCGGTGCTAAGAGTTAAAAGATCAACAGTCCTGTGTAAGAAAAAATGTAGTATTAGAATGAGGCCATACATGTGCAAAGAAAAAGTACTGTAATATCTCTCAGTGTATTTATTATTGATGACTATATCACTACCATGATTTTCACTGACACAAGACAGGTGTCACATTCCATTGGAAAGTATTCCGGCCAATAGGTGGTTAAAAATCAGGTGGTTTAGCCTGCCATATGGGTAAAAATTGGGTCTCAGCCATGTTATAGTTGTGTATTGTGCTGTGAATGGCAGATTTTATTTTCTATTGTAATCTTTCTTCCTTCCTCAATTTCTGATTATTTTTGAACAGAGCAGCATTTTCCTGAAGTGATGCTTGGTGAAGAATTTCTTAGTCTGAGCCTGGACCAGGTTTGCAGTTTGATATCAAGTGACAAGCTTACAGTTTCATCAGAGGAAAAGGTAGATCCTTTGCACACTCTTTACTATGGAAGAAGAAGAAAATGTTTTTAAATGTTGCTTTGAGAATAAGAATCTGCACATATATCCTGTGTGGTGTTAATCTAAGCATAAGACATGGAGAGGAAGGCAAAGGCCAACTGTAAAGCTTGTTAGACTGTATTTATAATCCCTCATCATTGACTATACTTGCTAAGGCTGGTGAGAACTGCAATCCAACAATTATGGCAGGATTATTCATGCCCAGCTCTTCTTCTTCAAAAAAGAATGCAAAAAGACTTTAATGTTTAATATAGTTATACAGTCGTTATAGTTCTATATAGAGAGATGGAGGGAGGAAAAAAAGATATACATACAAGCTGGCTCAGCCTGCAGATTAATTTTTTCCTGGATGAACAAAACCTGAAAAAAAAATTAAGATTCCTTATCCCTGCCTTAGCAACTTGCAGAAAAAAACCCACTGAAAACTGTAGGGCAGGAACTTTTGGGTTGAAATCCTGTGTACTTTTTCTTTGGAGTAAGTCTCACTGAACAAAGGTTCAGTAAGGATGTACTATTAAACTAGAGCAATGGTGCACAACTTGTGGCGCTCCAGATCCCAGAACTCCTAGACAGCTTGTAACTTGTCAGAAATTTTGGGAGCAGAAGTCGAACACACTTGAAAGGAGTACAGGTTGTGCACCACTGAACTAAATGATGCATTTGAATACCTGTAAACAGGATATGAATGTGACTTAATGGAAATGATCATTGCTGCACCAATCCAAATTTTGGACAAATTGAGGATGATGAGAGAAAGGACTTGTCAGCTAAATGAAAGATATACTCAACACTTTGGAAAAACTAACTAGGGAGCTAACTCAGGAAAACCAGAAAATTGTGTAATTTGAATCTGGGACTCAGAAGTATTGACAAAAACTTCAATGGAAGTTTTATATAAAGATTTCAAGAAAGAGGTTGATAAGATCTACCGACAGGATTCGTATACGGCTAGTCAGAGAAATCTGCCCATAAAATTGGAGATTAACTTTGAAAGATGGCAGAGTTGTGATTTGACTCATTAGTGGTGTTGATACCATAACAAGATCAATAAATATAAAAGGGGAAAGGAAGAACAAGAAGATCAAATGCATAAAGAGAACAGAAGATGAAGAATGATGACAACAGCTGACAAAGATTTGTGAATTAATTGAGATTAACAAATTGATTAGGCTGACTGAGGAGAAATGTATCCAGTTTCAAGAGTGATTCGGATTCTTCGGCAACGTTTTGATGCTGATATATATAAACACTTTAAATATTTTTTCAGCATTCACATTCAGGTGATGAAAGTATTCTATGGTCATCATTTTTATTTTCTTAATGTTCATCAGTAACCTTGCTTTAGAGCCAGGGCGCTGAAGTGATTTGAGCATTCAACTACACTTCTGGAGATCAGTTTGAATCAGTCATGGAAACCCATTGAGTATCCTCAGGCAAGTCAACAAAACTTGCTAAGAAAATGTCATTATAGTGTCATCTTAGTGTTGCCACAAGTTGGAATGACTTGAAGATACACAAGAACCAACAACCTTGTGGGTTTTTTTTTTGCACTTTCTCTTTACAATGTTCAGCAGTCCTTTCAGGTATCCTCTATTTTCTGCTAGTAATTTGGTGTCACCTGAATATTGATCTTCTTCTATTTTTCACACTTTCTTCTGAGTTGCTTTAATTACATCATGGCATTGGCTTCTGTTAAAAGCCATAAAACAGGAATTAAAACATTTACTTTAATGTTTGGAAGTTTTTTTGCCTCTGCTGAGACTTTGAAACAAGGTATACCTGTCTAAATATAAATGTTTTGGGTAAATATACACATGGGGTTTATTATAATGATCTAGGTCAGGGATGAGAACTTTGCAGGTTGATGGCTGCATCAATCATTGCAACTCCTGGATCCTCACTGATCTCTTAAAGCAGGGGTGCTCACACTTTTTCAGCATGCGAGCTACTTATAAAACAACCAAATCAAAATGATCTACCTACCTACTACAAAAATGTGAAACATATAACACAATATCTGCTTTGAACTGGGTTTTCTGAGTCCACACTGCCATATAATCTGATTCAAAGCAGATAACGAGATGTTTAAGATCATTTGGAGAGGCCC
The DNA here is from genome assembly GCA_030556195.1 of Anolis apletophallus. Lineage (NCBI taxonomy): Eukaryota > Metazoa > Chordata > Lepidosauria > Squamata > Anolidae > Anolis > Anolis apletophallus. The sequence continues at coordinate 76,092,952 of JARBWK010000001.1, forward strand.
TGCTCTCTGTCCCGCCTTCTTCGCAGTGCCTTTTCAGTGGTGGCTCCTCGGCTTTGGAACGCCCTCCCTACAGACATCAGATCGGCCTCCTCCCTCCTGACATTTCGCAAGAAAGTCAAGACCTGGCTATTTGAGCAGGCATTTGCTGATGAAATATAAGGCTTAATTAGATATATGGAATGATGACGATGCGATGGAAACTGATTTCAACATGACGCTGAGACTGCAATTGTATGTTTTTAATTGTTAATTTGTTATTATATAGTTTTTTGGGGGGTTGCCTTGTTGCTGTGTTGTATTGAGGGCAGAGACTGCCTGTCTAAACTGTCCCGAGTCGCCTTCGGGCTGAGAGGGGTGGTATAGAAACGTGACAAATAAATAAATAATAAAATAAATAAATAACATGGGATTTTATTCAACTGTGTGGAAAGGACCTCAGATAACCCAGGGCCGGCAGCACTTGGGCGGCGTTGGGAGCCTGTGGGGCGGGATTGAGCCTTCTTCCCGCCCTGCCTGCGATCTACCAGGACGCCTTATGCGATCTACCTAATGAGCACCCCTATCTTAAAGGCTCTGCTATCCCCAGAGTCCTATGTTGTTTACGTGGAACCCTCACCACACTGAAGTGGTCAACCTCCCAACTGTCAGAGAGGCAAATAGATGCGATGTTGCATCTCTTTCAGTTGCTGTTAGTGATGGCCAGGATGCTGCTCTGCTGCCTGCTGACATTCCAGAGTAGCCCAAAATTGGGCAGTGTGATCCTCTGAAATACAGAGTGTATTCACTTTGGTCTAGGTTGTATTTATGTATGTCTGTAATGTTTCATGTTAACAGGGATGGCATCAGAAACTAACATAATGAAGGGTGCCCCTTAATCCCCCGTCCCCATCCTTGTCCCTTCACACACCTGGTACTTTTGAGCAGCAGCAGGCATTGGAATATAGCTGTTCAGATTCCATGATAATTCCACTTTGGGGCATTGTGAGAAATTCTGAGGTTGCCTCCAGCTTTTATTTGGAGCATTGCATGGAACACAACCCTCATAATTAGATGAGTCCCTGACAGGCATGTAGCCAGGGGGCTAAGGGGCTTCAGCCCCCGAAATTCTCAGGGTGGTCCGCGAAAAGGCCTTACTGGTACATTATTTAAACTGTTATGTTTATTCATATCATGATCTGATCACCATGCTCATTATATCCCACATTAATGGGGTTATTGGGATAACAATACAAAAGGTATCTTCCACCCAGTCTCAGCCCCCCCGAAACAAACTCAGCCCCCCGAAACAAAATCCTGGCTACGGCCCTGGTCCCTGAGGACCTAGTCGAAGGAAAGGGAATGCTTGGCTTTGGGCCCTCAAATTCTGAATGTGGGAATATTGTAAAACACAGCAATACCTTGTATTATTTATTACTCTTCTCTGCAACTTTTTAAGAGGTCAAAGAGATGTATATGTGCCTTGCAGGTAGTTTCCTACCCAGGTAATTCAGACTTTCAGCTGCCGAACAGTCTCATTGCTTTTAGTTTGACTTGTGTCCAGTAAAAGACAGTAAAGTAATTCTTTAAAATGAAATCTATTATATAAAGGAGGACCCGTCATCGAACGACTGCCAGAGACAGAGAAACCTTCCAAGGCAGAGACACCAAACTTGCCAACAAAAATAGGCCTCAGGCGAGGAAGGTTTTTAGCAAAGAAACTCCCCCTCCCCCCGCAAAACCTAGAAGGCCCCCAAAACAACGATTTAAAAAACTACATTTCCCAGCATCCTCTGCGGCCGCCAGTGAAACCCATTGGCCAAGCCAGCCAAGGCTAGATTAGAATGCTGAGTGATTTCAGTTTAGTCAGTTGGTGTTTGAGGGTTAAACTGTCAAGGCCAAGATCTAGGAGGGAGACAAATAGGGCACCAGGGACACAGGCACCACTGACAAACACATACCCCCAGAATAACACAAACGTGCAAAACCCACAAAAAAAATTCCTGCAACACAAAAACCCACCCCAAACAAAATACACAACAAACACCACTGGCAAAAGCAACACCCCCTCCACATCACAACCAGCACACAGCCAAACTAAGACACCACAACACATACAAAATACACCCCACAAATACCTGACAACTTCCCCAACACAAAACCCAGGACTTCACTCACTACTCACCACACACACACCTCCAAATACACACACGTCCCAGGCACAATACTCCAGCAATTCCTACCCACACAACACAACACAACTTCCTATCGCAATCCATCCCCCCAACCTTATGGGACCCCGCACACACAACACCTACCACCACCACAAACAAAAACCAACTCCACCTATACTCCAACCACAACACAACACAACACTGCACTGATACTCTACAAACACACACAAACACCCAAAACACTCCACCCACACAAGCATTCCACAACATACTACCACCCACAATGCCACCACACACCCACTAACTCTCCAAAAAGTAATACCTACACACAACACAATACGCACATAATACAACCTTGCGTCTACTGCTCAACCCATTTGTATGCCATTCCTTCCTTCCACACAGGCATAAGCTGACCCAAAAGACAAGCCATGCCTCCTAAAAAGAACAGCATCGGATGGCACACTCGCAACACTACATACATCAAACAAAAAAGGGCAGAACAAATGCCAGAACAGAAAGACACTGCACTACACTAGCTTTTGCCATCACCATAAACAAGGCTCAAGGACAAACACTACAAATCTGTGGCATAGACCTTAACACAGAATGCTTCTCCCACGGACAACTCTATGTAGCGTGCTCCAGAATTGGGAAACCACAGAACCTCTACATCAACACAGCAGACGGAAAGACAAAAAACATTGTATATCCACAAGCTCTACAGAACGCCAGGAACACCACACACCGACAACTCCACAGGACTTCAACATCCCACCCACCAGAACAACCCACAACGACACAGCCATGACCCCACCAAGACCATAAGTAACATCAATTCCAACCCTTACATACTCAGACTTTCTCGCATCTCCTAAATAGGGCACAGCAACGCGTGCCGGGTACAGCTAGTTTAATATATTTGTACAGTTAATCAATCTGTTTAGTAGAATTATTATTTATTAATTCACTTAATTAGATAAACTAAATTATGCACACATGCAAGAAACATTATTTATCCTCATGGGATGGCTAAAACAAATAATAAAAAAGCAAAATTTACAAAGAAATAATAGTAATGAAAGCATTGTAAATCAGGATGCTATTGCATAGAGGTTGTTGTTGCTGTGTGTCTTAAAGTTTTTTTCTGATTTATGGTGACTCAAAGACAACCCTTTCACATATTTTTTCTGGGATGGAGAGAATGAAATATACATTTAATTAATATAGTACCAGTCATCCCAACAAGGTTTTGACTACTGTAGCACAAGAAGAATTGCAGTTTGAAATTCTTTGCACCTAGAAGCGGGAGTTACTTGCATATTGGAAAGAGGTTTACTTATGAATCAAAGCTGGAAAGAAATTATACAGGGATGAAATATCACTATTTTAAACAGAGTTAGATGATCACTCAATTAACCTTTTATTGATGTTGATTTACATTTGATGACCCGACACTAATTTGCCCTGATCAAATGACATAGTTTTTAAAAAGTATCAGCATATACATGTGTCTCAATAATGTAGTCATTTAATAATTAATTAATTTCATACACCTTATACCCCCCCTCACCCCCGAGGGGGGACTCAGAGCAGCCTCACAGCAAGCACCATTTGGTGCCATCACAATCATAAAAACATTCAACAAATTCATTAAAATAACATTAAATAAACAGTTGTTAAAAATTTAGTCTGTATCTCATGCAGGTCATGCATTCCATTGCACAGTTGATAACTGAAGCAGCTTCTTTCTTGGAGAATAATTATTACCTTGGGATAAAATAAATATTTTTAGCAAGAGTATTAAACATGACCAAGCAAAACATATTCTTGGATATTTGGTGACCTTAGGTGGAACAGCATTTAATATGAGCATTGTTTATATTCATAAGACTAGAGATCTGTATTATCAGAAATATAACATTGGCTGAGATGGCTGGAGATGATAGCCTGAGGATAATTGATGTAATCTAGAAAGACACCAATCAGGGAAAGGGTTTGTATATTGAATTGGGAAATTAATATGGCTGCGTGTGTGCTTACCCAGCAAAATCCTTTTGTATGGCCTTGGTCTTTCTCCAGAAGAACAAGCTGGCACTGTGAAGGTTGCATTATATTTTTAGTTCCTTAGTTGGCCAAGGAACTGGTTATGTAGCAAAGACTGGGGAAGAAAGGCAAAGGAGGCTATATACGGCCAACTGATGCCTAGGCTATAGTTAAAACGTTAAGTGTGTTAGCTTGGTAGAATTTTCCCAACACATGCACTTTTCAGTAGCGACTTGGCAACCTTGATAAACTATATAATAGAGTGTAGAAACTTGTGAGTCAGAGCTCCTATTCTCTTTAGATTCTGCTCTGTTAGCATAGGATGCAGGAATATATTTCTTACTTTAAATAAAATAGGATCCTTGATTCAGAAACAAAAATTGCCTTCAATATCATAGTAGATGGTATTGTTTATGATAGATCATGTGCAATATAGAATATATCTTATTTATCTTGAACTAGTGCAAAAACATCCTTAGAGTTATGGGTGAAAAATGGCCATCTATAAGCAGAAAATGTGGTTAAGAAACAATGTAATTGACTAATGTACACCTTTCCTGCTGCCACAAAACTCCCAAGATCTTTCCATTCCTTTGATGTGTTCGTTCCCAGCCTCAGTACTCCATGGACTCTTGTATCCTCACGTGATGCATCTCACTTCTTTTAGCTAGCTTCAACATTATCCAAAGCCTGCCAAGAAAAAAAGAGTGGAAGGCATACAAATTAAATTGGATCTCTCCCTTCCATGCTTTATATGATTATGCCAGTGATAGAATCAGGGTGGGAGTTTTGTTGAATTAGTTCCAGGGTGCTAAACCCCATGATTATAATGTAAATTTATTATACTGCATTGTGCACAGAACACACAACTCCGATGTTCTAGCTTGAATTTTCTTTGCATCATTTGACGTCTGAAAGAGAGCTTAGTGACAAGCCATTTGGACATGCCATTCTATATTTGCATCCAGCACACAATTGAGATAAAACAAGGGGAGACAGAGGATCAATCAGGAAATCTTAAGTGCCAAAGAAGTGGTTAAATAAAAAATATCTTTGTGTCTTGTTGCAGTTACCAAATGTGCTTCCAAAGTTGGACTTGATAGAGTTCTATGTGTTTGTGGGACTGTGCATGACAGTGTTTGACATATGTGCTCAGAGAGATGTTTTCCTCTTTGTTTAAGGTTTTTGAAGCTGTCATTTCTTGGATAAATTATGAAAAAGAGTCCCGCTTGGAACACATGGCAAAGCTGATGGAACATGTCCGACTCCCTCTCTTGCCCAGAGATTATCTTGTACAGGTCTGTATTCTGTATAGGATTGGTATTAAAGTTATATAAGTTTAGGTTGCTAATCTGTGGCTTGCCAGTTCTCTCACTACCATGTGCTTGTTAAGAGTAGCCTTTTAATGTTGTTGTGTTCCTCCAAGTTGTTTCTGACTTGGTGACTCTGAGGTAAACATATACTGCAAAAGCTTTTTTCTGGGGATGAGAATGTGTGACCCATTCAAGGTACCTCCTATGAAATAATTTGAGACCAATCTCCCCTTGAAAGTTCAGTTGGACAGGAAAGAGGATAAAATTATCCAAACCGACAATAACATATTCCTGTTTTGAATCCTAATACAGGAATCTGAGAACTGTGTCTTTAATGGGCTTATATTGTACATCATTTTAACTCTTGGATTGGCATTATAATGGCTAAAAAATGTGGGGATGTCTATTTCTGTATTGATTTTGGAAGTATACAAACACTTTGATTTCAGTGTTGTTGAAGGCTTTCATGGCCGGAATCACTGGGTTACTGTTAGCTTTCAGGGCTGTATGACTACGCACCAGAAACATTCTCTCCTGATGTTTTGCTCACATCTATGGCAGGCATCCTCAAAGGTTGTGACGTGTGTTGGAAACTAGGCAAGTGAGGTTTATATATCTGTGCAATGGCCAGGGTGGGATAAAGAACTCTTATCCATTTGAAGCAAGTGTGAATTTTGGCAATTGGCCACTTTGATTAGCATTGCAGCTTCAAAGTCTGGCTGTTTCTTGCCTGGGGGAATCCTTTGTTGGGATTGTTTCAAACAGGCAAGAGTTCTTTCCTCCACTCTGGACATTCCACAGATACATAAAGCTCACGTGTCTAGTTTCCAACAGACCTCACAACCTCTGAGGATGACTGCTACAGATGTGGGCGAAACGTCAAAAGAGAATGCTTCTGGAACATGGCCATACAGCCCAGAAAACTCACAGCAAACCCACTTTGATTTTGGTTTGGAACTTCAAGTACAAAAGTCATGGGTCAAGTAGACAGCTGACCACAAAAGCCAATGTTTTCCCCACTTGGAAAAGGAACTGCGTGTATCTCTGTAATTGGTTTGTTCTTGTCTTGTGACTGGATCTCAGAATGTTTGAAGCACTAGACTGGAGACAGTTTGTGGAAAATGTGTATATTTTCTGCTGAAATGCAGTCTCAAAAATTACTGCGAAAAAAGTATTAGTATTACTACACCAAAATAATTAATGACAGTTATAACAAGGATATTTTGATAGTTTCCTGTCCCTGACCTCATGCGTTAACCTTTGCTGACATTTTCAGACAGTTGAAGAAGAAGCTTTAATTAAGAATAATAACACATGTAAAGACTTTCTTATTGAGGCCATGAAATACCACTTACTTCCACTGGATCAGAGACAGCTGATAAAGAATCCCAGAACAAAACCAAGGACACCAGTTAGTCTGCCAAAGGTAAGCTAAACATCTTACAATATTTAGGCAGAGTATGTTTACTTGATAGTCCACCAATGCAGTTTTTTCAGTGTATACTGAAAGCAGCTTTTATGCTTGGGGAAATCTTGTGTTCTCATATTCCAGCAAAGGATCCCCCGTTTAAGTGATTTTCTATTGTGGATATTTAAAACACACTGAAATATGACTGCGTGCCAAATACATGATTTTGTGTCACTAGAAAGAAATGAAAACTAATAGTAATCAGAAAGTTTGTATGTCACTTGGATGGTGCAAAGGAAACAAAAAAGGGGGTTAGTTACTCAGTAGCATTGCCTCTATAAATTCCATATATTGATTAAGGTGTGTACATGAACATCACCATTTATCAATTTATTTAAAACATCTATACCCCATCCTTATCGACCTCCGCAGAAGGACTCAGAACAGCTTCCAAACAAGCAACACTTTGATGCCAAACATAATATAAAACACATAATAAATACATCCATAAAATTAAAATAAATCTAAATATACATTAAGAACCTGTTCGCCAGATTAAAATCGCTGGGATTAAAATCGTCATCCAAAGCAGTCCAAGTCTGGTCCAATAAATCTTGTCTTTCCCAGTAAACAAACTATTCTATGAATGCTTGATCTCATAACCAGGATATAAGCTTCTTCCGGATGGTCAGGAGGGAGGGGGCAAATCTAACCTTATTGAGGAGGGAGTTCCACAGCCGAGGGGCCACCACAGAGAAGGCTCTGTCTCTCGTCCCCACCAAACGTGACTGCGATGGGGGTGGGACTGAGAGCAGGGCCTCCCTGGATGACCTTAAGGTCCTAGACCAGTGATTTCCAAACTTTTTTGACCTACCGCCCCTTTTCCAGAAAAAAAATTGACTCACTGCCCCCCTAGAAATAATTTTTTAAAATTTAATAGCAATTAAACAAAGATATATGTATTAATGCAGTGGTTCTCAACCTTTCTAATGCTGTGACCCCTAAATAAGGTTCCTCATGTTGTAGTGACCCCCAACCATATTTTCGTTGCTACTTCATAAATAATTTTGCTACTCTTACGAATTCTAATGCAAATATCTAATATGCAGGATGTATTTTTATTGTTACGAATTGAACATAATTAAAGCATAGTGATTAATCACAAAAACAATGTGTTTGGGGGAGTATGGATAATATGTTTGGGGGAGTATGTATATGTTTGGGAGGACGCGGAGGCCTTTGCACTGCAGCCTTCGCACTGCAATGCATGTGGGGGTCAAAGTGAAGGGGGCGAGGCCAAAGAAGAGGGCCACGCGACCCCTCCTAAATGGCCAATTGTTCACCGCCCCCCAAATTCCCCTGAGCCTCCCACCGCCCCCTTGGATCGCCTCACCGCCCACCAGGGGGTGGTACCACCCACTTTGAGAATCAGTGTCCTAAACTGTTCGTAGGGGGAGATAAGTTCGGACAGGTAAACTGGGCTGGAACCATTTAGGGTTTTATAGGTGAGCACGAGCACTGGCTTGGTACATGCGGGACTTACCTTGATCCGTTTCGTGTTTGGGAGGTCAGATATTTGTTTTTTCATTTCATTTTCAGGTTCATTATTTGGGGGGGGGGGGGTTCACCCATAGGCCCAAATCGCCTGGGCCTACTACGAGTGCAAGCTTTGGGCCTACATAACTGGGCCCGGCAGGGCCTGCAGCCGAGCACTAAGCAATTGCACTCCTTACTCAGCAATTGGCTGCAGGCCCTGCCAGGCCCCCTGCAGTCCGTCCGAAAAACAGGCCCACCTACCTTTTGAATCGATTGCATTTTCATTTCAGGGGTACCTCTCCGTTTCGTGCCATCCGAATGGACGGAACAAAATGGAAAACAAATGAAATTAATGGGACAAATTTTGGGCCCATGAGTAGTAGAAGCCCAAGAAACAAAGCTTTAAAAGAGTATGGTGCCTCTAAGCATACATAAATTATTGAGTCTTTTTTTGAAAATGTAGCTAGTTTTACATAGATGTGAAAGGATTATAAACAAATAGAAGTTAATTAAATGCCTCTTGAACCAATTTTCTTTTCATAATCTTGGTCTTATTCTAATCTCTCTGTGTTAAAACTGGTCCCTCGTGATTTTAAGCACCTTCACTATGTCTATGGTTCTTAGAAATGTTATATCTTGTTAGGTTGCTATCAGACCCCCCACCCCTCCCGCTTTTATTAAAATGTAGCTCTTTGGGGATCTAATCTGTTCAAGAAAGTTCAAGAGTGCATTGGTTTTGTCCAAAGGCTGTAATCAGTGTTTTTGCCAATACTTCCCTGGCAATCTTTCAAAGTGTATTATTATTGTGCAGATGCTTAATTCTCATGCTTCTGAAATGAAATGTATTAATAGGGTTTCCCACCCCCACCATGCTTTTCTGCTGAGGATTCTCTTTTACCATCTAAGGCTCTCAGTAAGATCAAGGATTTTGGTTTTTCAAGTTTCTGTTTGATGTTGAAAATATTCTGATCAAACATAGTATCCTTTTTTATCCTGGAGCTCTTTTCCCTCTCTCCCAAGGTAATGATTGTTGTGGGTGGGCAAGCACCCAAAGCCATTCGGAGTGTAGAGTGTTATGACTTTGAAGAGGAACGATGGGATCAAGTTGCTGAACTTCCTTCCCGGAGATGTAGGGCAGGTAAAACTTTCCCTTTCTGAATGGAATCAATGAGAATTCTAAATATTATTTGTGCTGCCTTTAATCTGTGTGGATGTGGATGTTGCCTCTCAACTTATGGCAACCCCATGAACTGCATCCATGCTCTATCTATTGTGTACCTGGAGAAGAAACATTGTGGAAGCAGGAACTAGATGTCTCCTACAGTGTCTAACGAAAGCAGCTATGGTGGCATACTGTGTTGGCTTAACTAGCCACTGGGATTCCAGTTGTTATGTTTATATTACATAACACAACAACAAAGTATAAGAGATAGAATTTAGATATTCGGTCCTAACAAGCGCTGTCTGTTGATCTCAGCATGTATTTTAACAGTCACTGAGAGACATTTCACATATAGGATAGATACATAAAAGTCAGTGCAGCAAACAGATCTGATACTGAAATACTTGTGCACCATGCAAGTGTGAACTCAGCCAGGAGTTGTAACTATGTGCAGGTCATTTTTGAGTGTATGTATGGTGGTAACAAACAGATTTTTCTTTGCATGAAATGGTCAATGAACCTTGTATTGAATATGATGCATGATGAAATAATCATATTTGAAAGCTTCTTTTTACATAGATTGGATTTGTGGAACATAAAGAATCCATGCCATTGCAAACAGTTATAAGATTGAATATTTATTAGCAAGATGTCTGATATGGCCACTAAACAACATTCAGTCATTATAGCTTTCATATGTGTGTTGGATTTTTTCTTACAGGTCTTCATGTAACAGCATGATATTCTGATCTGATTTCTTAAAAATAAGAACTTTGCCTTAAGTCTTTCTTCCAATTTGCTTTTAACAGGAGTGGTGTTCATGGCAGGCAAAGTCTATGCTGTGGGAGGTTTTAATGGCTCTTTACGAGTCCGAACAGTAGATGTATACGATGGCGTGAAAGACCAGTGGACATCAATAGCTAGCATGCAGGAAAGACGAAGCACTTTAGGGGCAGCTGTGCTAAATGAGCTCCTTTATGCTGTTGGTGGATTTGATGGAAGCACAGGTAAGTACCTGAACAAAAGTCTAGAGTAAGAGTGCACAGCTGTTGAAGGGCCATGGATCACACCATCTACAACTTTACAACTAGAAGTAAAGTCAAGTCACTTCTAGTGCTGGGATTTAGCCCAAAAGCTGCCACTTTTTGCAATTCTTTTGACAGGTCAACTGATTACCAGAATTTTGGAGCAGTTTCCATTTTTTGTGTTGGTGTTTGGGAACTCTTGGGGAGTTTCAGAAGCTCCAAAAAGGGATCTTAGGAATGTCATACAACCTTGGGCTATATACTATCCCACTGGCTAATGAAAAACATTGTCCATGTTGTTCTTTGTTCTCAAACTCTTCCCAAGGATTGCAGATGTTTCCCTCAATTTAATGATTTTGCTGTTGAGTTTGACGCATTCGTTTCACATATTTTGTTATGTCTTGACTCAGTTTGATTGTCATGGACTCATATCTGGTGTATTCAAAACACCAAAATTCCTCCATGCCATAGGTTCACGGCCAAGGTTGATGAATGAAAACAGAATAAAAACATCCTTGGACATTTGTGGGGAAAAGCCTGATAAAATCAGCCAGCTCAGAGTGAAAGACTTGGAGACTGTACAGAGGAACTTTTGGGAGTTGAGGTTGTGGGGCTTTAAAAAAATACTAATAATAATAACTTTATTTTTGTACGCTGCTACGACTCGGGGGGCTTACATGGGGATCAAGCCCAGCACACAACAAAATTTACAAGCTAAGACACAGTTAAAACATAATAACGTATAACAGTGCTGTCCAACTTCTGCCGACCCAAGGGCCGGACCTCTGGTGAGTGATCACCTGGGGGGCCGAGTGGCCACGCCCCCTGGCCACGCCCCCTGGCCACGCCCCCAGTCACATGGCTCCGCCCCCTCTCCCAAAGCATTACAATAGCCTTGGAAACGGGCGATTTCGCCCGCTTCCGAGGCTGTTGTGACGCTTTGGGAGAGGAGGAGGAGCCACGGGAGGCTTCCGCGGCTCCGCCCCTCGCCCAAAGCATCACAACAGCTGCTGTGACACTTTGGGGGAGGGGCGCTGTGGGTGCCAGGGGAAAGGAGGGAGGGAGGGACGGGGTCCTGGCAGGGAGGAGGCAGCGAATCGCTGCCCCTTCCCTTCCAGGACCCTTCAGTCCCTCCTTTCCTCCTGGCAACGGCATCCCAAATGGAACGCCGTTGCCAGGGGGAAAGGAGGGAGGCAGGACAGGGTCCTGGCAGGGAGGAGGCAGCGAATCGCTGCCCCTAACCTTACAGGAGCCTTCAGTCCCTCCTTTCCTCCTGGCAACGGCATCCCAAATGGAACGCCGTTGCCAGGGGGAAAGGAGGGAGGCAGGACAGGGTCCTGGCAGGGAGGAGGCAGCGAATCGCTGCCCCTTCCCTTCCAGGAGCCTTCAGTCCCTCCTTTCCTCCTGGCAACGGCGTCCCAAATGGAACGCCGTTGCCAGGGGGAAAGGAGGGAGGCAGGGACAGGGTCCTGGCAGGGAGGAGGCAGCGAATCGCTGCCCCTTCCCTTCCAGGAGCCTTCAGTCCCTCCTTTCCTCCTGGCAACGGCGTCCCAAATGGAACGCCGTTGCCAGGGGAAAGAGAGGGCGGTAGGACAGGGTCCTGGCAGGGAGGAGGCAGCGAATCGCTGCCCCTTCCCTTCCAGGACCCTTCAGTCCCTCCTTTCCTCCTGGCAACGGCGTCCCAAACGGAACGCCGCTGCCAGGGGAAAGGAGGGAGACCGAGGGGAAGAGGAGGAGGAGGAGAGTTCTCCCTCCTCCTCCTCCTCTTTCCCCGCCCGCGCCCTTGCCCCGATCCCGGCGCCGGCGCGCGCGGGGGGAAAGAGGGGCGAAGGAGGAGGCAGCCAGCTGACTGCCTCCTCCTTCGTCCCTCCTCCTCCCCCGCGGACTCGCCGTGGCTCCGATCGCGAGCCGCGGTGAGGGGAGGGGAAGGAGGAGGAGCTGGCTCCCTCCTCCCGGCCCCGCCCCCTCCCCCCGGCCACCATTTTTTTAAAAAATTGATTTAAAAAAAAAATGGCGGCCGGGGGCATAGCTGGGGCCGGAGCCAACAGGCTGGGGGGCCGTGTACGGCCCCCGGGCCGCCAGTTGGACAGCCCTGACGTATAATATAACATAAACAATCTAATTAAAACAGTTTAAACCAGCAGAGTATAAAACATCATAAAATGTATCAGATCAACCTCAACAACTAGTAACCAGAAATATGGTGGGTATGTTCTGATTAGAGAGGGCAGGGCAAGGACTTGTGCAAAAAGCAAACTATAGAGCCAAGGCTGGGGGTAAAGTGCTGAAGAAACATTATCAGTAAATTAGGGCTGAGCATTTGTGATCAGGGACTAACTGTTATTCAAATGCACACTGGAACATCCAGGTTTTCAAGTCTCTGTGAAAGGTGGACAAGGTGGGGGCTAAACTAATCTCCCTGGAGAGGGAGTTCCAGAGCCAGTGGGCCACCACTGAGAAGGCCTCTCACTCATCCCCCCCTCCCCCAATCGTGCTTGTGGCGATGGTGGACACGAGAGGAAGGCCTCACTAGCAGATCTTAGAGCCCACCCCAGTTCATAGCAGAACATAGCGAAGATAGGCAGCCCCATACTGTTTAGGGCTTTATATGTGATAACTTGCACTTTGAATTGGGATCGGAAACTTATCGGCAACCAGTGGAGCTGCTTTAGTAGGGGCATCGTCTGCTCCCTATAACTAGCTTCAGTTAGCAACCTGGCTGTCAACCTTTGCACCACTTGCATTTTCTGGGCTGTCTTCAAAGGCAGCCCCACACAGAGTTTAGGGGTATTGAACTGAGAAGTTTTTCACGTTTTCTTCATTTGTAACTTTGCTGTATAGTAGTAACCTAGGATTAATGAAATTTCCAAGATTTCCTTGTGAGTGGATTTAATTTCAATGAAGGTTCTGCCATCATCACACTGATCATGTTCTCTTTGGAAACTGTACTCCATAAAAGTCTATTTGTCTATCATAGGCCTGCAGAAGTCGTCATCTGGTGAAAACGAGCTTAATTTGTATAATCATGGCCCACTTTGCTTATCTGAAGGAAATTTAACTAGAGTTAAACAGTGGTCCTTATCTTGTCAGTAGATAACCTTCTAGAGAAATGTCATTTGAACTTTTTTCACTGTTACTATTCACAAAGAACTTTTTGTAAAACCATTGTTGCTGAGTAAGTGTAAAAGATGACAACTAGGATGCTGTTCCCTGATATAAATTTACATTGTCAGCGCATTAGAATGGGCAGCAGACCAGGTTATGATACCTCTCATGCCTAGAAAGGAAGTTTGCTGGCTACTGGCCTAGTCTCAACTTGTACTCTTTTCCTTTTTGCCTGGAAGGGAAATATAAAAACAGAATGGCACCTTTGACAAGGAAGGAGCTATTCTCTGCTAAGCTGTTGAAATGGAAAATCTTTTTATGTTGCTTTCAAAATAGGCCTGGCATCTGTGGAGGCCTATAACTGCAAAATCAATGAGTGGTTTTTTGTGGCACCTATGAACACGAGAAGGAGCAGTGTTGGAGTTGGAGTTGTGGAAGGTAAGAAGGGCAAGCTATCATTTCAGTCATAACAGCATATAACATTCCAGCTCTTGACGTTACTTTAGACATGATGCTGAGTGAGTTAAAATTACCAGGTTGCATTGGATATTCTGTAAATAAATCCCTACCCTGAGAACTGTAAACACATTACTGACAAAGGCACTCTGAGCTGTTAACAGTAAGGGAAATCTTTTTCCTGCTGTGTTAGTAGGTGTCACTTGGATTTTACACTCTAGCCTGACTGAAATAATGATAATGATAGATTCAGCAATGTACCTCTGTGCATCATGAAAGTAGGAACTCCATCTCAAAGACTGAACGGTGGGTGAGATCCTGCATCAGAAATGTTATGTCCCATCTCCAGTTACCACTCCCCCCACTCCCAAAACACTATGCTTATCTGTGCTTCCCTTAACCACTCTCCATTGACCAGTAATTGACCATGTTAGGGGGTGTAGAAATGGGAAGGTAATTTTGGTAGTTTTTTAATACATCCACAGCTGCCAAAACATACGATTTATGGGGGTTCAGGTTGGACCTAGGCCATTGTAAGTCGCTAACACAATGCCAGCTGCGAACATGTATACATGCCACCCACAAAACACTAATTTTTCTGTTATAAATAAAATAGTTGTCTGTGGTAATAAGATATACAGTGGCCGACTACATATGCAAGTTTAACTTTTGTGGTTGAGCTTATTAATGGATTTTATTTATATGGTATCTTTAGGAATGTCTAGGTCATCCAGTATGACTCTGTGGTCAACCTCTGCTGCAAAACCTAGAGATCTGAACAGAGTTCTCTCAATTTTTAAAATAGTGTTTTTTCCACTTTCACATGAGTCCTGCATCCCAAGTCTCAGCGAAAGTGGAGGACTGACTACATTTGAAATGTCATTTCCATGTGGCCCCAGCCCTAGATGGATCTGAACTTTGTATTCATTGATGTGTATTGAATGGTCCCGCAATGCTTTTAAACTTTGCTATCTTTGTTCCATCAGAAGATGTGATCTTAACTCTGTTCATGTAATATCACCCATAATATGACCCCGACTCCAGATTTTATCAAGGGATCACAGTTTCACTGACTCAGTTTTCTTTAGTTTTATGTTTAAATGGCCCCAGTAGAAATTAGTTTTTCAGTGGTCAGAATAATTTTTTAAAAATGTAATAAGAAAAACTATACTTTTTCTTTATTGTTTCTGTGAAAATCGCACATATGGTAGTTTCCTGTGCAGTACCCTTGGCATTTTCTGGAAAGATGTAGCTCTTTAAGTCTATAGCCCTGCCCTCACTACCCAGAGGTTTATAGCCAGAGGTAGGGGCTGTAGCTTCAGTTCCCTTTGTCTGCTGCCTTTGCAGCAAGCATAAGAAAGAAACTCTGAGAGAAAACATTAACTAGTGAAATTTTGGGTTACCGCCAAAACTTTGGGTTTGAATTTTGGAAGTTTTCCATTGGAGCCTGCGCAGGCACAGATATTCCACATGTGTAAATTCACAGAGTACCACTCAAATAAACATGGTTACAGGTAAGTAACCAACCATTCTCCCAGAGGCGGCTTCTACGTTTCACATTTTGCAAGAACTAATTCTACCTGTACTTTTTCAAAATGCATCTTTTGCCTTGGAGCGTTCTCTCTACTTGTTGACAGGACAAAACAGCACAGGAGATCTTGATTATTTCTGAAATATAAGAATGGCTCCATGGGCCTTCCAATTTCATCACAGATGTTCTCTTCATGGATTGTCTCCATGATCTGTTTGGCCTATTAGCTTGCAGGCTGGGACCTCCCAACCCACGTCAAGGGTCATTCTACAAGATCAATGGCCACATCAACAGCCTCTTGAGAGGCGTTCCTCTTCAAAAGATCTGCAGGGCAGCCATATGGTACACCCCACTTACATTTGTCATGCATTATAAGATGGATGTGGCTTCCAAGAGGGATGCGGGTTTTGGGAGAGCAGTCCTGCTATCATCGTTGGCATGATGGCCACCATCCATGGTCAATAGCTTGCCAGTTTACCATATGTGTGATTTTCACAGAAACTACGAAGAAGTAGTAATGGTTGCTTACCTGTAACCGTGGTTTTTTTGAGTGAGCATCTGTGAAATTCATACATCTCTACCTGTCCTCTCTCTTTCCAGTCCTTTGGCTGCTATAGGTGGCAAAGGAACTGAGGCATAAGCCCTTCCCTCTGACTATATACCTCTGGGGAGTGCAGGCAGGGATATAATCGTAAAGAGCTAAAGCTTTCCAAAAGATTATGAGGCTACTGCACAGGTGCAGGAAACCACCATATGTGTGAATTTCTCAGATGACCACTTGAAGGAACACAGTTACAGATAAGCAACCATTACTTTTTGCTCATTCTATAATGTGAAAACTGAAATCGCTGAAGAGCTTCCTATTTCGCAAGCATGTTGGAACGCTTTATTGTCTCTGCATTTTATACAAATGATAAAATTTATTTGAAACATAAATGCTGATATCGGTTGCAGATTTATTATTTTAGTTATGGGATACAAATTAGCAGTGATGAAATGTGGTTGGCGAATATTAATAATCCTACTTTGCACTTACTCCCTTTTAATACCTCCTATTGATTATTACATACTCATTTTTTCCAGGGAAACTATATGCTGTTGGTGGCTACGATGGGGCATCACGTCAGTGCCTTAGTACAGTAGAACAGTACAATCCAGCTTCAAATGAGTGGACTTATGTGTCAGACATGAGTACTCGGCGCAGCGGTGCAGGTACTCTATTTTAAATTGTCTTCCACTGTGTACACCTGCGTACACATGTATACATTTTTTCTCTCAATATATTTAATTATGATTTTTTGCAATTAAAACACACAAGAGTACATAATCAGACATGATTTGACAACGATTGCTTAACGGACATAACCTATAACTGTAAAACTACCAACATATACATACATTTGTTTTAAAAATGGATTCCCGCTTCTCTTATGTTGGTTTCTCTATACATTTAAGATTTTTTCTTCCACTTTATATTCAACAAATTGTTTACTTCTGTTTGTTTTAACATTTACAAGTGAAAGTTCCAACATTTTATGTCTCCAGACTTGTATATAAAGTATTTCCCTTTTCCATAGATGTATATTGATAAAATGGTTTCCATTCTTCTGAGAATGTGTCCAATAACGTATCCTTCAACAACATTGTTAATTGGTTTGTTTCTATTAGTTCCCACATCTTGACTGTGCAATCTTCTCCTGTTGGTATCTCTGTTGTTTTCCACTTTTGAGCGTATAAAATTCTTGCCACTGTTAACATATACTGCAGTATTCCCTCATGTACTTTTTTATTTGATTGTCCAATAGTCCTAGTAATGGAAGTTCTGGTTTGAATGTGATACTTGGTTTTAAGAATTTATTGGATTACCCTGGGAATTTGTTTTCAGACATTTTTGGCCTTTTTACAGGTTCACTACATATACACATGTACATCTCTGAACAGTTCTTAAATTTATTTCAAGAGCTTCAGGTGCTCCTAAACATATTTCATTATATGTTTTCGCTTTCCTGGCATTTAAGCATCTAGGGCATCTTGAAGCTACAAACTAGCATAAGTCTACTTGGAAACATAGCATATTTCATTGTGAAATAGTTGCATTCCTCCCTTTGGCTGAAAGAAGTAGGATGTGACTATTATTGGTGAAAAACCTTCCAGCTATGGGGCTTCATTTGGCTGTCAAGTGAAGGCATGTGGGCAAGTTGCATGCTTTATTCACTTGCTTGGGCAGGTGCATGGGCAAGTTAATAACAGGTGTGACTATTATGCGCAGACCTAAGTTGGCCTGGAGGAGGTGTTCAAAAACATGGTAGAAATGATCTGAATTTCTTTTCCAGAAAGCATTTGTGTGTGTGTGTGTGTGTGAGAGAGAGGGGGGGAGGGGGGGGGGAGGGAATGTAGATTGGACAGTTCACTTTACTTATCCATGGTATAAAAGCAATTCATAGCAAGAGTGTTCTGAGCCTCTGACAGATGCTATGCTGTGTGTTTACAGGTGTTGGCGTCCTTAGTGGGCAGTTGTACGCTACTGGAGGGCATGATGGTCCTTTGGTAAGAAAAAGTGTAGAGGTTTATGATCCCGGAACAAATACATGGAAACAAGTAGCAGATATGAACATGTGTCGAAGAAATGCAGGTAGCCGTTTCATTTATTTAAATGTATTTTTGAAAAGATTATACACAGCACTAGTTACTGATTTATCTTAAAGCAGTCAAATACTGCTTCCGTTGGCTCCGCCTGGAGCTGCCAAGGGGGCAGAATGGTCAGCCAAACAGACACCTGGACAGGTCGCCCCTAAAGATTCATCGGGGGCAGGAGCCGTCTGTTGGCAAACGGGGCCTGACTCTCCCCACCTTGGACTCTCAAATGTATGGGGGGACGGGGACTGATGGACTACCGGTAGACCTGATGAGAAACGGCCAGGACCCTCCACCGGCGCCCCCTTTTCACGGGGTGTGCCGGAAGTTAAATCCTCTGCCAATTCCTGCCATCTAAGGCCGCAAAGTATTCCGGTGATCTCGGGGCGGGGTGAGTACAGTAGGCGCAGGCCGAATGCGAGATTAACTGCGAGATCCGGGCCGAGTCATAGGCGGACTCGGCCCGGCTCTGACCTGTGTCCTATCCCCAGGTACGCTGTTGATAGACATCCAGTTACCCCTCCTTCCACTCTGGTGCTGGTTAACGCTCGTTCCATTCGGAACAAGACCGCTACAGTCAGGGAGTTTTGTGAAGATCTTAAAGCGGACCTATTTTGCATCACTGAGACCTGGCTCCAGGAGAGCGACTCCACCTGCCTCCAGGAAGTGGTCCCCCCTGATTACGTTGCCACGCACCAGAATAGGAATGAGGGACGGGGGGGTGGCAATACTCTCCCGTGATGGATTACACCTTAGAGCGATCCCTGCGCTCGCCACCTCGGGGCTCGAAAGTGTCGGCTTGGTGTGGGAGTCCCAGGAGAGCCTGGCGATCCTGCTGGTGTACCGTGCGCCTAGCGCACCAGCGGAGAGCCTGGCGCGGCTGCTGGAGACTGTGTCGGAGTGGGCATTGAGGTTTCCCAGGCTTATTGTCCTGGGCGACTTCAATGTCCACGCCGACGCAGCCTCCGTTCCATCTGCAGCCGCGGACCTAATTTCGACCATGGCGACATTAGGCCTCTCCCTTTCTAGCTCGGGGCCCACACACTCGGCCGGGCACACCCTCGATCTGGTGTTCACCGCAGGGGTTCAAGTGGCCCTAGCCTCCGTAATAGAGGTTCCATGGTCGGACCACTGTGCTCTAAGGATCCGGGTTGAGCAACCGCCTCCTCCATGCAAGGGCGCCGAACAGATTTTGGTTCGCCCGAAGAGACTTATGGAACCCGAAAGGTTCCTGAATGCTCTGAGGGATCTGGAGTCTATCAGCGTCTCAGTCGATGAGCAGGTTCAAGCTTGGAACACCTCATTAGCCAGAGCCCTCGACGAGATTGCCCCTAGGCGTCCTCTCCGCCCTAGCAATCACCGATCCCCCTGGTATACAAGGGACCTCAGGTTGATGAAGCGAGAGAGGAGACGGCTAGAGCGCGAGTGGAGGAAACTCCGTGACGGAGCCTCAGTATCAGCTTATAAGCTAGTGAAAGAGGCTTATGAGCGTGCTGTCAAGGCGGCCAAAAATGGGTACTTCTCCGCCTTGATAGCGTCTGCTAGCTCACGCCCGGCTCAATTGTTTAAGGTAATTCGATCCCTGACGACGGTCCCTACTGTCCCAAAAAATAGTGATCAGGCCCTCACTGCCGGTGCTTTCCAGAGCTTTTTCACAGACAAGATTCTGAGCCTCCGCCAGGACCTTCCAGCCACAGTTGAGACAGTACGAGAGCTTGAGACCCCGTGGCCCTCCGCCGGGCCCACCCTCGACCGGTTTCGGCCACTGGACACAGATGCTGTTGATAGGATAGTGGCTGCGGCCAGGCCTACCACCTGCTCCCTCGACCCGTGCCCCTCCTGGCTTGTTAGATCTTGCCTGGAGGGGTTACGTGGGCCTCTGTTGAATATCATAAACAGCTCCCTTGAGCAAGGAGTCTTTCCAGAGTGCTTAAAAGAGGCGGTGGTAGCTCCATTACTGAAGAAACCGTCATTAGACCCTGCGGTTCCCTCCAACTACCGCCCAGTGTCGAACCTTTCGTACCTGGGCAAGGTGGTTGAGAGGGCAGTACTGGAGCAGCTGCAGTCCTTCCTAGATGATGCAACATGGCTAGACCCCTTCCAGTCCGGCTTCCGTTCGGGGCACGGGACGGAGACGGTTCTGGTCTCCATCACAGACCAACTCCGCTGCCAGCTTGACCAAGGCGGGTCTGCGCTGCTCGTGTTATTGGACCTCATGGCAGCGTTTGACACGGTCGACCACAATCTATTGATCCACCGCCTGGCCATGGCTGGAGTGAGGGGGACAGCCCTGAAATGGCTGACCTCCTTCCTCCACCAGCGGTCTCAGCGTGTGAGGAGGGGCGAGGTGGTCTCCGAGGGCTCCACATTAGTTTGTGGAGTTCCGCAGGGGGGCATCCTCTCCCCTCTGTTATTTAACATCTACATGCAGCCGCTTGCACAGCTGGTGCGGAGTTATGGGCTGGAGTGTCACCAATACGCGGATGATACCCAGCTCATTCTGAGGATGGAGGGCAGGCCGGGATCCGCCCCCGATAATTTCCAACACTGCCTCGAAGCCTGCGATGGCTGCGAGCCAGTAGGTTGAGGGTGAATCCGGCGAAGACGGAGATCTTGTGGCTGGGCCGCCCGGGCGGGGTGGATGTCCAGCTTCCGACCCTGGACGGTGAGGCATTATGCCCATCGTCTTCCGTGAAGAGCCTGGGAGTCCCCCTGGACTCTCAGCTGACCATGGAGGCCCAGGTCTCTGCGGTCAGCAAGGTGGCCTTCTTCCACCTCCGGCAGGCAAGGAGGCTGGCCCCCTACCTCTCCCGGATCGACCTAGCCACGGTGATCCAAGCCACGGTCATCTCAAGACTAGACTACTGCAACGTGCTCTACGTTGGCCTTCCTATGTCGGCGATCCGGAAGCTCAAGCTGGTGCAGAACACTGCCGCCCAGCTCCTGTCTGGCACACCAGCAGGCTGCCATATAACACCTGTTTTGCAGGATCTGCACTGGCTGCCAATTGAGCACCGGATTGCCTTCAAAGTGTTGGTTCTTACCTTTAAGGCCTTGTACGGCCTAGGGCCAGCGTATCTGAGGGACCGCCTCACCCCATATTGCCCTTTGAGATCACTACGGTCCGAGGATGCTGACCTTTTGGAGGTTCCTTCGGCAAAGGTAGCACGGTTGACTTCCACCCGCCGGAGGGCGTTCTCGGTGATAGCCCCCACACTGTGGAACGCCCTCCCGGCCGAAATCCGGGCAATGAAGGACCTGCTCCCGTTTAGACGGGCTTGCAAAACCCATCTATTTAGGCAGGCCTTCGGTGGGTAGGCCCGCGCTTTGCAATTGTGCCACTGCTTAATGTGCTATTACTCTGTTGTGTTCACCTGTTTTTAACTATTTTTTATTGTATTACTGCCTGCTTTATTGTGCCTTCGGCTCTTGTAAGCCGCCGCGAGCCTTCGGGAGTCGGCGACATAGAAATCCGAAATAAAGTAAAGTAAAGTAAAAAATACAATATCAGTAAAAAGGTAGTTGCTTTCAAAGATGCCATCACCCAATGTTGTTCTTTTAAGAAACCCTTTCCTAGCCTGGTGCACCAGATTTTTTGGATCATAATTCATATTTTCCTGGACTATTGGGCATGCTGGATAGCTGTGATATGGGAGCTTTAAAAAAACATCTTGTACAGGGAATTTGTTGTATGGAGAATATAAATGTGCAAACTTTGAAGGTGTCTGGAAAAAAGTGTTGTCTTTGAAAGCAAGTACGAGTTTATATGTTTTATGCAGGGCACCCACACAAGTAACAAAATAACAAGCATCTCAAATTTCTTTTGACACATTTCAGTCTGAACTGGGATTGGTTTTAATTATGTAGTAGGTACAAGCATTTTAAAATCACCCTGACAGGTATGGCAAAAATGAAATACTATAGAAACAGGTAACAGTCTTGTGTGATATAGGTTTTGTCAGCAGAACATATATAAATCGAAGAGGATTGCTTGATAGATGTTAAGGTAATTGCTTCACTCGCTTGAGATATGAGTGGTTTGTAGTGTATGTATTTCCAGCTGTTGCTTCCTTTGCGACTCTTTCTGCTCACTTCTTGATTTTTTACTATAACATTCTAAATAGGTGATGATTTCATAACTTAGGAAAAATTACATTAAACATTCAGCATATCTGTATCCATTTTGAATTGAATACCAAAAGTGGGAAACTCATTCATCATTCATTTAGGAATGAAAGTGGGTTTACTTTTAGCTACAAATTTATTTTTCTGGAATGCCTTTAAAAATATATATATTAAAAGTTTTCCATTTATAAACAATATATAACATGAAATCGACATACATATTGTCCAGTCTGTCATAACATTCCCTTTACCATTGTTCTGGCATATCTTTAATCTCCAGGATCTTCTCCAGCCATTGCTCTTTTGTCGGTAAAAGATTTGTTTTCCACAATTTCGCAAATAGTATCCTAGCCGCCGTTGCCAGGAATACAAAGAGTTTCTCTATATTGTCACGCCTAAATAATTCATTATTTGTTAGTCCAAGCAAATATAGTTCAGGTTTCATGGGATAATATATCTTTAGAATTTTTTTGCATTCCTTATGTATGTAGCACCCATGGGTCCGCCCGGGCCACGGGGGAGGGGTGACGCACCGGGGGTCCCGTTGGCATTGGGACCCGCACAGGTTGAAAGGGACTCGGAGGATGAGTTGGAAGGCCCAGAGCAAGATTGGTCAGCCGTGCCTTTGCCCAGTTCACCTGTAGAGAGTTTAGCCTGGGATCTTGAATGGGAGCATTCTCCCGGGGAAGGAGCGGACCAGGTGGAGATGGGAGGCAGCGAAGCAGATAGCGGAGATAGTTATGAATTCCCAAATGGCCGAGGTTCCCAGGAGCTGGCTGAGCAGCAGATGGAGGCTAGCGGATGGGAAACTTCGGGGGAGGCTGCTTCTCAGGAAGATAGCGATACTAGGCTGGAAGAGCGGGGCCGTTCTCATAACAGGCGCAGGGACATAGAGGAGGGCAGGAGGAGCTGGCATCTGTCCCTAGACCGTCACCGTTCGGAAAGTAGAGACTGGAGGCGCCGGGCCCTAGATCGTCGGGGGTCCCGGCCGAGGGATTAAGTACGGCCCCGTGGGAACTGATCCTCAGTTCTCCGGCCACGTCTATACTGAAGCGGCGCGAAGCGGAGTGGGACCACAAGCCAACAGTGGTCATCAAGCCTTGCCTTGCCTTTGTCTTGTTTCCTGAGCCGCAGTGGTTTGCGGCACCTTGCCCTGGTCCTTGATTCGCACTGGATTGCGAAACCTTGTCCTGTTTCCTGATCCGCATTGGTTTGCGGAGCCTTGCCACGCTTCAAGCTATTTGCTACGATACTTTGGACTATTTGCTTTATACTTTGAACACTTGCATATTTTTGGACTATTTACCCTTTTGAACTGTTTTATATACTCAATAAAGTAGTTAGTCTTTGCTACGTCTCCGTGTGTGTGTTAAAGGGGCAGTTCTAAGTCGGCGACAGACAGTTGGCCGGAGAACTCCTCGAACCCCTTCGCACCACGGACGTACTCAGGAACCGCAGGCAGCGCACCCCAGACT